>JAVTVY010029057.1:0-11898 GCA_036873755.1 Hanleya hanleyi | reverse complement strand
GCGAAACAACAACAACAGAATGCTGCAAAACGTGACTAAAATGCGACAATTTCTTCGCCTTTTTCGTGATTTCCAAAAGACGGGAAGCAGACACAACACATTTTCTCGCAAGATTACTAATTTTTAGAATAAATGTTGCTGATATTGGTATAAAACGTGAACAAATTACGTAGAATGGGTCTGTGCAAGATCATTGGTAAATATTTCTCCACATGACATGGGACATAAAACGGGATATTTTACATCGCGGGAGAAGTATGAAAATTTAAATGTCTCCATGGGTTAAAGACCTACGCCATTATAAATCTATTATGGGTCAGAGAGAGAAAATTCCCCACAAGTCTAAGGGGGAAAGAGTTAACATAGCAAATTAAAAAAACATTCTGTCAAAACGCACCAGACATGCCAGAAAGTACAATTTTACGTCTAGATTTACATGTAAGAAATATCCTGGACCCAATATGTGGGAGAAAATAAGTTGCACTTCAAAAACCATTTTACTTTTTTACTCCAGTCTAAAAAATACAGTTCTCGACAGTCGATAATATTCTGTGAAAAACACACCAAAACGCACCATATTTCAAGTTTAGATTTTCAAAAAAATGTCTGAGGACCTCCACAGAAAAACATGTACATGTGTAAATAAATAAACAAACAAAAATTTGAGCTACAACTGAGAGATGATATATGAATGGAAAATTAGCTAGAACACATCTCCAGCCATATAGAACCCCTGGGCCCAGGTGGCCACGGACTGCACCCCCCCCCCCCTCCCAATTGGAAAAATGCTCTGGATGTGCCCCTGTTTACTGTGGTTGATATTGTACATGTACATAGTGCATACATGGGATATTGGCTGTTTGGTATATAACAAGTTACATGTAGATTTGAAGTACTGTGACTAATTACTTGCACATGACTCAGACTGGTCAGCAGATGGTCAGCTGGGGTCAATCTAGTACAGTTGACCATTGGGATTATAAGGAAGACTGACATAACTGTATTGAGCGAATGCATATGGTCACTTTACACACAATTATTGGAATGTCAGTCCTTGGTGACAAGGGAGTCTTAGATCCAGACACAATTATCACTGAAGATGATAGCCAGTTTGATTTTAGGTGAAATTTACACCTCAGATTTTGAATGTTTTATTTAGGTGGTTTGATAGATCTATGTGAATGCAAAAAGGCGACCAGTGTATGGAAATGATGAGCTATGGTCCATTTATAATCAGGGGTTCATGGACGTCAAAATATTATCTTTTTTTGTCGTTGAATTGAGTTTTTGTCCAATCAATATCCAGATTTTCTAGAAATTTACCCCCCCCCCGTTAATGTGTAATATTGTAATACTATAACATTAGCTTTTGTAGGAATTGAGTTTAATATGATTCTTGTCTTCTTTGTTGAGTGTTTGAGTGAATTTTACAGCCTATCTGTAGTGATAGAGCTATAGCTCCAGTTCATGTTGCTCCATGATGTAATAGAGCAGTCTCCACCTTTTGTAGGCTGGAGCCTAGTTCGCCCTGCAGATTTCGCTGATGGTACAGTAGATTGGAGATCTATACATGTAGCCTGAATAGGAGCGTGGGTTTGCCAGCTGTTAGTTCCATCAGGACAAAAAAAAAATCAGGATGAAAAAATCTGTTCTGGCCTACATGTATCCATCAGAGCGGCCAAGTAAAACCAAACCAAACCAGCTTCCTCATCAACAGTATACATGTAGTGGTACATTGTATATAGTGTGCTGCAACATGTGTGATTAGGGACATTTTTACCACACCATTTTCACCAATATTTCTGTTCATCAATATTTCTGTTCTGTTCACCAATATTTCTGTACCAATATTTCTGTTCGCCAATAACCTCAACTGTGATAATTAACCAGTCCGACTGCAGGAATTACATGTACATGAATCAGCCAATACTGTGTCAGTCAAATTCAGTCCATAGTGGCAGCAATGTAAGATGTCGGCCTGTACACGTCTTCTTTATGGATACATAAGGGAGGCAACCAGTCTAGCCGAACCAACTCGTTAACAGTGCTCAGTCGTGTTCCTGGTTTGTGTAAAGTCAGTACTAAAATCAGTGGGACAATCCTCTGAAATAAGAGAAATAAGTGAACACTCGGGCATCGAAGCCAATATCGGGGTGCCCAAATTATGGTGCGCCCAAATTGTCCTGAAACCTGATGACGTATGCCCCGTACATCCATGACAATAAAATCCCACTTCCATCCCCTTAGGCAATGCAGGCCCCCAAAATCCATGACAATTAAATGGCTGACCTTCCTCATGTAACATGACATCAACTTAATCGCCAGTCCAGTCGGAAGAGCAAGCTATAATTTGATGTATCGGGTTACATACATGTATAGGACTTCACGCCTCGCAGCACATGTACTTTGCTTTGACAATGGCAATTTAATTGGTTTCGTGTTGCATAGCGATGTTGGATTTCTGGATAAGTGTTCAGGTGTCATGCAGATGAATGAATTTTTAAACATTTTTCATCTTTTGAAAATCAATGTTCAGTTGTAAATGTTCATGGAGACTCCCATCAATTAAGGGGCCCTCGGTGGCCGAGTGGTCTAAGGCATAGAGTTAGCCAGTTAACCGTCCAGCCGTCCTTTGGATGGCCCAAATAAAATTTTGGGGAATTTTGGACGGCCTTATATTTGCGTGGACGTATTGCTGGACGGTCAAGTGTCTTTTTCAAACTGCCGATATTTTCTCCGCCAAGTTCATGAAAGAGTTCTTGACGGGATCCGGTTGAATCAGCCGTAAACTATTCTCCGCTCCTTCAACATGTATAACAATCCCTGCTGCACGTAACGGACATTTTGATATTTCCCCCGTCAGCATTCGTATCTAATTCAATGCCTAGGTTTTAGATTCCACTCGGCAGAGTTGACCGGCCGATAAAATCTCCGCGACCTATAAAATCTCCGCCACAGATTACTCTGCCTCGCATCTCTCATTAGCGTATAATATTTAATGCGGTTACCCCTGCTTGGAGACGACATACTTCACACAAGTTCTCGTGTGCTGACTTTTCAACATGCAGAAGATTACGAAGTTTTTCGCGTCTTGGAGCGCGAGGCAAAATTTTGAACAAAGTGATAACGAAAGTGACAGTGAGGAAGAAGACGAAGTGAGGGACAGAAGTCCGGTTAAAAAGGAAAATGCCACTAGTTCTGTGGCCCACAGTTGGGACGAGTCTGGGGACAGTCGCACGACGCTTCCACGTGTTGGACGTTTCCCGAAAGAGTGCCTTACCAAATACCCGTGAATAGATTCGATGACGCGGGGAATGTCCTGTTCTGCTTCGATTGCCGAAAGTTTGTTGTGGCAGGAAGCAGGTCATTTGGAGAAGTAATTTCCGGTATGTCTTCGCGACAATAATTTAGTATGACACAGAACTCACACTGAATCGGTCCCAGTAATTTTAACTCGTCCACCCTTTCTCGACACAATGGATTCGTCCGTGGACATGCATGGGCTGTACTTTAGAGTCCAGTAAGCGGACCAACTCATTTTCGTAGTAGGGGTGAAATAAAATTATAATGCATGCAGTTTGTGATTGTACAGTTTAGTAGGGGTGAAATAAAATTTAATGCATTCAGTTTGTTTGTACAGTTTAGTGCAATCAATTATGAAAGAGCAAAGACTAAAATTACTCAATGTACACAAAACTTGGTAAGAAGAATTAGTTATAATTAAGAATAAAATAACTTAACTCTAAATCAATGAAGGAACATAAGTTTATTTCCAGAAACAAAATCAATGAATAAAATAGCATTATTATAAATATGCAGAACAAGTTTAACAATTTATTTCATAATTGTAGGCTTAAAACTATGGCTTGAGTTTTGGTAATGCACATGACAAATAAGTGTTGTATATGCCTCAGATTCGATCTGAGAGCATTAATGACCCCAGAGCTTCTGGGGCCCTGGGCGGGCCTCAGACCGCACGCCTGGGAGGGGGCCTCACCGGCGGCCCCCTGCCCCCCGGCCTTTTGGACTCCCTAACTCAGAATCCTGGCTAAGCCTCTGGTCTAAGGCGCTTCGATAGTGACTGCTCGCCTCACACCGCTGAACCGGCACGGGTTCGATCCCAGTTGGTCCATGTGTGAAAGTTTGTCAGTTACTTGCCGAAGGGCGGTGGTTCTCTTCGGGTACTCCGGCTTCCTCCACCAGCCAAACTGACTGTCACCATATGAGTGAAACAAACTTGAGTGTGACATTAAGCCAAATTCCCTCCTCTCCCTCCCATCAATTAAGCCTCATATTTGAGTCCAAGCCTACATGTAGAGACCCCAACATTTTTTTCATCTTATTTATTTTGGACTAGTTTAGATTTGATTTCATAGGAGGCATTTTTTAAAGTTCAACGTTTTTTAAATTTTCGAAAACGGATCAAAACTTGATTTTATGCAGATTTTTCAAGTTATTTTATTTCAGTGGTTTATCGGAAATCCGTATGTTAAAACAATGGGAGATTAATGGGTAAAATTGTACACAATTATGAGTAAATTTCTACAAAAACTTTTTCCTTTCTTTTAATTTCAGGACAATTTTAATAAAATTTGGTAGTCAGGGGTTTTTGAACATGCCAGTTCTGCTGGTGGGCATTTTGTCGACGCCGCGGCAATATTTAGCTGCCTAATTTGCATAAATTTGCATAATGGAACAGCATTCTACTATAGTGCCAGGGTGCCTGCATTGAAACAGGTATCAAATGTCACCAAAATTCCTAAATGTGAACTTGAATTTTATTGAGAAAAAGATTGAACCCATGGACAACCTGAACATTGCCACATTACATAATTATCTCTGCCCACTGACATTCATTAATGAGGAGTTAATTTTCATAAATGTCTTACTCAGTATGGAACATTCATTTTATTTGATGATGTATATTCTAATTTTTAATAAGAAATAAATTAATTGATAATTTTTTTAAATCAAATCAGTTGAAGAGCCTACATTTCCTTTTGTTCATTCTGTAGTAAAGTAGATGAAGCACCACTGTCAGCCAAAAGGAAAAACATTTGAGTGAATGGAGTTAAAAAAATGTTGTTGTTGTTGCAAAATAAAATAAAGTAATACAGACTGATAAAACTTACTTCATCACGACTATGTTAAACACTATTAATTTTTTTTTAATCATAAAACATTTTAGGAAATACATGTGTATTTTTCTGGCGAAATAGATTAAACATGTCAACTGCTTTGTTTCAAATCGCAAGTTTGGTCCATGTTTCCAAGTTCAATTCAAGGGAGATTACTATTAACATGAGTGAAGCTGTTTTCTCAATACCCGCGAAAACGTCAACCGCATGCTGTACCAGCTGGACGAGGTAAGGAGAATTCCATGGTAAACCACCAAACGACTTGCGAGATATTTACTGTCTCAGACGTCATGTAAATTGGCATTGTAATACATTCTGAGATATCACATATTAATTTATACATTAAACAGAAACATAGCGCAAAATTTATAGCAAAATAGATCGTTTTTTGCCAGCATTGAACCTCAACAAACGCTATCAAACGGGCGCCGCCATTTTAGATGGGAGACGCCATCTGGTGTCATGACCTCGTTACCCCTGGTTACGTGGAACAACAAGACGTCTTGCTCTTCGCGGGACATCCAAGTCTAAATAAATTTGGGATTACGACAAGAGCCAGTGCAATTTCTATTCATTTATCAGTCAGAACAATGACACGGACATTTAAATAACGGACTGGCACTGTTAACTCGGTCATTCTCATCGGAGACAGCATTCGCGGTCACACAAAAGGGCCGCAAAACGGGCTATGAAAATACTGAAGCACGTTTTGATAAAGTTAATACTCTTGCGATATTCTGTGAGAAATTATGAGAATTTTAAGACCAAATTGAAAGGGAAAAACCCACTGGCTCATATCGTAAGAGATCATGCAAGTTGAGGACTTTTGAAAATGCGTCGCCATTTTCCACGGCGACCAGACGCGTGTGCAAAATGAAGTGAACTCCAGAACTGATCTCTGCCGATGTAGCTAAATAATATATAGCCCTCAAGAGTATGAGGGCTATAGGTCGGCCCCAGTCACCTCCAGCGAGGGTTTTAGATAATTTTATTACGAATCACCCACCTCTGAAACTGCCGTACATCTAATCTCTATCCCCTCCTGCCCACTATTTTAAAATCTTGAGCACTATTGTGAAATAGTGACGCATATATCGCCGTCTGAATTTTCCAGTCGTAAACTTCAACTCTCTGTGCCGCCATGTTGGTGACGTCACTGTATATGGTTAACATGGCGCGTTTAAAGTGGAATTCGACTGGAAAATTCAGACGGCGATATATTCGTTACTATTTCACAATAGTGCTCAAGATTTTAAAATAGTGGGCAGGAGGGGATAGAGATTAGATGTACGGCAGTTTCAGAGGTGGGTGATTCGTAATAAAATTATCTAAAACCCTCGCTGGAGGTGACTGGGGCCGACCTATAGCCCTCATACTCTTGAGGGCTATATATTATTTAGCTATGCCGATGACGAAACATTTTATGGACTAATTCAAATACCATCGACAAGAGAACATTATATTTATTTAATCCAAGTAATTTTCACAATTAATTAAGTCAGAAATTCATGTTTAGGACCTTTTCCAACACCACATAATTTGTGTTTACACACGCAATTCGCATGGCAGCTCATACGGCCGTTGGGGTCTCTACTACATGTACGTACTTTGCCAGAATTCGGGGACAGAATATCTTCACTAATTGGGTGCATTTCCGTGCCTAAAATTTTTGCCAGGCCGAATAGAGGGTGTGCCCAAATTGGGTAAATATTAGGCATTAGATCTCAATGTGGATCAACACCACCAGAAAGCTTCAACAACCATACATGTATGAGAACATCAGAATTTATTTCATTTCATTGGTTTATTCCGTAGAATGGACCGCACTACCCTTTTCCCTTCGACAGACTTCCTCACAGTGCCACACCATCGATTTCAGGGGAACCAAAATATTGATGAAAACGTCACAGATCGGATATCGAAAAACACAATAATAAGTGTTCTGCTGGAACTGACTGCCAGGCTGTGACAGCCCTGGTCTCTCCTCCAGAAAGGAGCCTCAAAGGCTGTACAATACCTATGTGTGGATTGCCTTCCGTGTTCTTCTCTACCTAGATGATCATAAATGTAGGCTGGCAATCCAGGTAAACCAAGATGCTAAATCATGCGAAGATCATCATGAGGCTATGAAAAATCTGTGTGAATGTTCGCAAATATTCTATTAAAGACATCCCATAATAAGCCAAACACGACAAGTTATGCCTTTTCACTTCAACAGTGATTGACGAGATTAACACCTTCGCACAGCCTGATCTTTTGATATTTTCTACTGCCCGACAAAGCCAGGCTTTTCAGCGGGAGTAAACCCTTTGATGTTTACATTTACCATGCACACTGTTTTAAGTGATGCCATATTTGGATACTGTTTCCCGATAATATTACTACATTGGTCCACGTGCTACCTTGTGTAATTACTGTGAGATTGATTTTGAAATTGTTTTACCAAGCTAGCCACCTGATTGGCTAACAAATGTAGTTTGAAATTAACACGGGATTTTGCGCTGAAGTCAGATATAATATTCCTTGATATTATCTGACTTTACTGAGATTGGTAGGCTGACGTATCCTGGAAGCAGCCAGACACCTCTATACATGTACACGTACAGTATTGGATAGTGGCGGAGTAATCCATATTATCTAGACATATGCGGAGCTCAGCTCAAGACTTCATTCATTTTCCAATCTCCATGCTGATTGCTGAACAGAACTTGGTCATATCTGCCTCTACTATGGGCACACCATATTACTACTTGTAAATGTCCATGCAGCTGTACTACAGCAATCAATACATGTCAAGCATGCCATGTTGCTTTACCACATGCTGGCCCATCTTTTACATGTACATGTACAACAGATTTTGAGGACACACGTCCTGATTCATCTTCATTCACAATTCGTCTCCTCCGTCCACACTTCAAATTAACCTTGATACATCGATCGAACCACTGAAAACATTCAAATCTGACGTGTAAATTTCATCTACAAACCAGAGACGAGCCAATCAGAACATAACCCAATGACTGTTCTCTCAATATATTTCGTCATTCCTCCTAATATAGCGGTAATGTGGGCCAGATACACATGGCGGCCAATCAATCGGCTTATTTGAAATTCAAATGGAATCAAAGTCAATGACATTTTTCGTGTCTATGTATAAATTATTTTGAACCGAGCTAGTGAGTTGATATATCAAGCTGCAGCAGGGTACAAAAGGCCATTGTTGCTTGATTGGTTGTTTAGCATGACCTTGATATGTTTAATACACATGCTAGATGCTATAATTATTTATTATTAAATTGCAAACCAATTGTATAAGAATATAAAGAAAATGAGTAAGTTTTACTCATGAATATGTAAATCCCTTATCTATTTTAATTGTTTTCCCTCAAAATATACATTAGATGAGGGCTGGTGATGTTAAACAACCCATCAAGTGACAATGGCCTAATGGCGGCCTCCTATTGGCTAAAAGCAGGCCAAAATTTTGACACTCCCCCTCTCCATCACTCACGTAACCTTCACCCCCAGGAGGGTTAAGTGATCACTTTACATGTACATGTACTAAAAAATGAAAAGCACTACAGATACAGGTACTCCCAGATAATATATCCGAGACGTTTTTGTCGATATTTCGGAGACAATTTATCATACAACATTGAAGCTTCGCACAGTATAAAAACTAAAAAATACCAATTTTTTCCCCATATTTCATTAAAATCTGTTGAGAATTGATGAAAATCTCTAATACCATTATCCATGTTATTTTTGGGGCACGATGAAGTTGATCTGCCAATGTTATAACATGCAGACTTGACGTCATGACGTAAAAAAATAACCCACAAATCTCCCATCTAATTTTTGTTTTCGCGATTTGTTGAGAAATACTGGAAGGATTTCCTTGATACTTTGGAATAAAATTAGTACTTCTTAGTTTACCTACACTACAGTGTGAAGTTTCAATGTCATCCGATAAATTGTCTCCGAAATATCACCGCAAATATCTGGGATATATTATCTGGGACAGACAGTAGAGAGTACATGTACAATGTAATACTGACAAGAGTGAACCACTCACACAATACAAAATCTGGGAGAGTGCAAAACAGCTCTCGCAAATTGTTGTCATGACGTCATATACTAATCCATGCCATCTGTTGTAGGATGGAGGAGGAGGATTACCCAGCATGCACCAGTGACGTTGAGGTGGACAGCGACCATGATGATCAGGATGCAGAGCAACAGCTTGGAGATTGGCTAGAACAGTTGGATGCTCTCAAAATGGTATGTTGCTCTTACCCTATACTTTCCTGCAGACTGAATAATGGTATCTTAGGCCACATCAATTTAATTGCTTGGATTACGGGCAGATTTCTCAAAAAAAGCAGAGAAGACGATGGAATCAAAATAAAAATTGGCAAAATTTATTTTTTGTTTTGTTAACAGACAGATACGGTAAGTTCCCTAAGTATTCGTGACCGGAAGTAAATATCGCAATCGTGAAAAACTGACCACTTCCGAAAAGTTTGTGCAGGTCAGTTCAGAAAAATGGACGTTTTCGTAAATTAGAGTCCCTATGTTAAATGCTCATACCGTTGGACATTGAAAGGTCACAATACATCGACTGTGATGTTTCTTTAATTTTGTGATATTTTAGCACTCTAAATCATGATATAAAATCAACAATCACGAGACATTCATTATACTTTTGTGTGTAGAATGAAGCCTAATATACTTCGTCGAAGTTCAGTGGTACGAAAACATGTGGTCGAGGGGAAACCCGGAAGCAAAATCCGGGAAATGTTTGTAGTGCATTTAGATTTGTCAGGCAATATTTCGCCATTCATCAAAGGATATATAAAGTACTGATTGAGGTAGAAGGAGATCTACATGTAGCATATTTCCCATTATATTCATTATTTAAATCGTGGAGCTAGAAATGATTTAAATCCACTGTAAAGTATAAATCATCTATAGAAAAATCAGGTTTCCCCGTCAGTTCTCAGTCATGCTTTCATCGGACATCCGGCCAATTTAAAATCACAAATTCGCGTATATCATTGTATTAGTACATACGGGATATATAATCGATCTAATGAAGAAACACAGATTACGTCATTTTCAGATTGAGAATCAAACGTAATAATTTCTTGATTGCTCTTCATAGGGAAATCTTGTGGAAGGGCTTTTCAAACTGTTTATGTCAATAAAACGAACAGCAAATTAATCAAGCGCCCGACACTATTTGGAGGCCCATATCAGGGCCAACTCGGCTAACCTCCATATCAGGGCCAACTCGTCTGAGATGATATACAATCTTCCCAGCTGGAACGAGCTCATCCCGACCTGTACAGCGGCTAAACGAAAGACATGAATTGCTTGCCCTTTCTAACAATTCACTGTATCCCTTCGATCCTTGATTAACAAATGTATGAAAATACTTTCATAGAATTGGGTGGGGTCTGTAGAATGAAAGTTTCAACATGCCACGTGTTGGTTGTACATTTTCCCGCCATACGGAGTTGCAATAACATCACGTGATCAATACTTGGATAGCATAGCACGTGGGCCAAACTTGCGCTTGTACACGGTTCCCGCTTCATAACATGTTCAGCTAACACAACCTCAATATATTATGCCTTCGTAACAGTAAGATCATGTCTCTCACGAAAATAAAAAAACTGACTTGAATTCATGCGGAATATCAATAATGAGCGTAAACTTGACGGGTTGCATATCATTATTGCGGATTTTGAATGTCTTTCCACCGTTATGCAGTCTGTAATTCGTTATGCGTCTGGTTGTCTTTTACACTGTTTTGGCATCTCCAAAATAGGGAGTTTACACCCGATATGAATAATCATCTGGAAAAGAAAGATGACAAAAATTTCTACTCGGTTTATGTTTGGTGGAATAATTATTTATCCCAGTTTGCCTGCTCCTGAAAAATTGAATACAAGAGCGCAAACTTTTTTCGGTATACATGTATGCATCACCGCGAATTCTACGGCCGTAAAATATTCTGAATCGCCGCGTTTGTTGGAAATGATACGTTTCTAAATTATTTTTGTCTGAACAGTACAAAAATATGTTTTCATTATCATAGCTGGGAATCTCAACATTCGTGTCAAACGGAAGAAAAATCTGAAAGTCGGAACCAAACAGGCGCGTTTCTGGTTTTTGGGTGAGGCGCACATGGCATACAGTCGCCAAAATTAATGCAACTATATCCCGACCGTGTGCGGTTGTATTTCATTTAGATTGTGTACCTCTCAGGACTCGGGGATAATAGTTCAGTTGGAATATATTGTGTAAGACCGAATGAAACGCAACTTTCAGTATAATATCGAACGTATGCTCTCTTCAATCGGCAATGTTTAATATCGCACGTCCCCGTAAACCGGCAATATTCTCAATTTAATGATCATGAAAAATCGCGGTTCAAACATTGGATACATTTCGTTTGAGACATAATGAAAATCAACTTAGTAGTTACAATTGGTTCTGTTCAAAGTGCTCAAAAAGTTTGCAAGGTTTATCAAATACTAATTCTAAGGAAACTCGTTAATCTGGAAGTTTTTTTCATCGCACAACTACATAAGCCCACAATATTATCAATCTTGCGACCACGATAAATGGGGGATTTTCGAATAGTTAGGACCGTGGTTTCTCGCGAATGGGCCGTTTTCGATTACTTAGGGAACAGTGTCACGTGACTTGGCAAAAAAATGCCCGTTTTCGAATTTACTTAGGGTCGCGAATA
>JAVTVY010029056.1:0-12129 GCA_036873755.1 Hanleya hanleyi | reverse complement strand
GCCACTGTGGGTGTGTTTACATTATTTTGCATGTACACGCGGTGGGCCTCTCCGGGAAAGATGCCGGTCCGTAGTCGAAGGTGGTCGGGGGTGGCTTGCTTGAGGTCGAAGAGCATATACCCGTGCTGAGGGTTGTGGCATCTTTAAAGGCTTCCAACGCAAACGGTGTGCGGCCGGGATATATCTGTCTCGCCAGGTGCAGCAGTTGAGTGGTATCTCTCGGGTTTTTGAAGACCACCAGGTAGTGGGCATTTAAGCGGATATTCCGATGTTCTTTGTTTTTACTGAACAGATTCTGCACAATGTAGATGATGCTGAGCCGTCGATGATGGCTGCCTTTGGTAAAGAGTTGGGTGACCGGTGCATCCGTCTCCGCCATGAGATCATCCACAACCACCAAGGTGTCGGGTTCCAAATCGGCCAGGTTGGGTAGGCCTTCCACGAACGTGATGTGGGGCAGTGCTGCATACGCTTCCTGCCATTCTCCGTAACACCACACGACTCGGGCAATGGGTGGAGTGATCATGCTGTCGGCGTGTTGAAGGAGCTTCCTGACGAAGTGCGTTTTGCCGGAGCCGTCGGTCCTGCGATGACGCAGGTGAAGGGATGTTGCCACCGAGGGTCCATGGTTTGAGGTCTATCCGTTGTCGTGGTAACCCGCTCTTGTACATTTCGTACGAGTGAACTGGAGTGGTGGTGGGTACAACGTCGGTCGTCGTTGTCTGTTCACGTTCAGAGATGGTGCTGGGGGTGGGTACAACGTGGGTGGTCGGTTCACTGTGAGGGATGAAATCCGGCGGGTCTTGAGACGTAGTAGGTGTACTTGGTGTAAGTGTAGAGCTCGACGTGGCTTGTACGCGGGGTGTGGTGGTGGTGGTGGTGACTGGGCTCGATACGACTGGTGCTCTCTGTAGACCCGTTTCACTGATGGCTGGTGTTCTCAGTTGGTTAAGTAACGTACTGACATAGGCTACGTCGTAAAACACACCTCCGTACAACACTCAGCAGGGTTAGCAATAGCACCCCAAAGACCACTTGCGCTTTGCGCGTTTTGCGAGACGCTGTCTTCGGAGGCAGCTGCTGTTGGTCCATAGCACTGGGATCGGACGTGGAATGAAGGAGGACGGCAGTGGTGTCTGGCTTTATAGTCGTTTCACCTGGTTGGCAGCGACCCAGGAATTGAAGGAACTGGGCCAGCCTTGCCATTTTACGAAATGGAACAGTTTGCCACGTCGACGTTCCGTTTTCAAAATCTGCTCCACCGTGTAGTAGTCTTGCTGTGTTTTTACAACAGGCTGTAATTCCGTCTCGTAAAACGTCCCCAGCAACGTTTCCCCTTGGAGATCTTCCAGTTCATAGACTCACCGCTGTCGGGGTAGGCGCCGTTTAATCAGGAAGTGCTCATCGCTCCAGTTGGGCAAGTAACTTTTCTCGAACTTGCCCTTGACTTTGCTGATCCGTACAGGGTCCCCGACCTTGTACACCGCCTTCGTCGTTCGCTGCGATGGCCTGGGGTACAAGACACGCCGGACTTGGGCTTCATTGCGTTGGGTCACGGTAATGGGGGCTCTCTCTATACTTCGATGATAGGCTCGATTGTAACCCCTCACCAGTTTCGGGAGAACATCGATGTACCGCCTTGTATTCTTATAGGTGAAATATTTATACATGCGGCCTTTGAATGTCCTGTTGAACCTCTCCACCACGGAAGCCTTGGTCTCGTTGTACGTATGGAAGAAAAACACCTTCTGTTTCTTGAGAAAGGCTTGGAACGGTCTGTTGAGGAATTCCGTGCCTTCGTCGGTTTGCAAATACAAAGGTTTGCGCCCGGTCTTGAAGATGTCTTTGAACGCCGCTATGAGATTTGCCCCCGTTTTCGTCCGGATGGGTACCACCCACGCATACTTGGATAGGATATCGATGCACGTCAAGATATACCGATTCTCATCGTTGTGTTTGGCAAAGGCGCTCATATCGACCAAATCCGCTTGCCACTGGGCATCTATTCCTCCCACGATGACCCGGTTCCGTAGAAAATGGCGGCGGACAGATCGATGTAAGGTATAGGTGTCTTGTCTTCTTAACCAATCTCGGACTTGGGCACGTTGTACCCCCTGGGGTTTGGCCGCTCGATAGAGAGCCGACAATGCACTATAGGCTGCCGGACTGTCGGGACTGTAGTATAAGTTATCCAACACCTTCTCCCAGCGCTTCATGGTGACAAAATGATGATGGACCCTGGCTCTATCGTTTATTTATAACGGGTATATCTTGGGCCGGAGTTTCTTTCTGATTTTCTTCGTGGACTTCCACAGTGGCCATGGTCAATGACCAGTCCAACTCGTCTGATGACCGCTTGATAAGCACTTCATCCACATCCACCACGGCATCTTCCAATGCAGACCATAGATCAGGGTGAAGGGTAAAATGCACTGTACCTCCATCTAGCCGAGCCAATTGAGCAAAGAAAGGGCCGCGTCGGATGTACACATCGTGACACAAGTGGATGAGGTCGCCGTCCAGTTCACCAGACAACACCCGTTTGAATTTGGTCCAGCCCTCCCGGGACAGACGAATGTGAGCCGGGCACGGTTGTGTAGGGTCCCACCACCTCCTCCATGATATCGACCTTATCCGCATACACGTGCAGGAAAACCTCGGGGGTCAAGCTGAAATACGCCAGTACTATATGCTCCGTCATGGTCAGTACGTGAATGGTACCAGATTTCACTGTCTCTCGTATTTATAGGGAGAACCCCGTGAGATCAAAGGATCAGGTGGTCATGTCATTGGGCTGACTGAGTCTAGCGGGGTAATCAATGGCATCGTCGTCGGGTTCATGTAGTTGTTCATGGGGTTCAGCCAGGGCGTCCTCCATAGCACGAGCCCATGCCAATTGGTCGGGTGATCGGTCGTCCGGTGTAAACAACTGGTCCACAATAGGCACTACTTTCTCCAAGGCTGACCACACAGAGGGGCTTAGGAGGATACTTCGCGTAGGCTCTCGGTAGCGGCCCAGGCGTATGTGGACGGGCGGGTCGGAATATACGTAGATGGCATTGTCCAGGTGGATGAGGTCTCCGTCCAACTCACCGCTCAACACCCGTTTAAATTTAGTCCAGCCATCACGCTGTAGCGTCACCGTATTCGATAGCATCTCAGCGGGCGCCCAGTAAATAGCTTCATCGTCTTTCACCAGGATGACTTTATCTTGATAGACGTATAACCCCACACTGGGTGTAAGAGGCAGGATGGCTCGTAGATAAGTTGACATGCTTGGTCCAAATGTCGAACGGTGAATGACACACACTCTGTCTCATCCCTCGTATTTATAGTGTCAATACCACAGCGCCAGGGTCAATAGGGCACAGACTAGTATGAGGCCAACCAGCCGGCACTGGCTCCTGGTCCATAGCGCGAGCATCAAGGATGGCTGTCATAGTCCAGTAGTGGTGAGTGATGGCACGCCTCTCCATCGAGTGCACTCTGTGGAGGACCGCTTCTGTGAACTCGTTCAGGATCTGGCGTCGTCCCTCGTTGTCGTCGCCATCTGCAAACATGGACCGGACCACTGCTCGGTAACCCGTGAATGAATTCACCACGGTGGCATACTGTAAAATGCGAGTCGCATGGGGCTGGATCTCCGCCATGGCTCTGTAGAAATGAAGGTGTGGGATCCAGAGGGACGTGTTTTATAGACCAGATGTAGCTCTACGGGTGTAGTCCGTGATACGTACTATTCTGATGGGTTAGTCCAAAAAAGGGAGCAACAACAACAACAACAACAACACAGATTACAGATCAATCCTTTTATTATGCGTGAACAACATAGAAATGCATGTACTGACCTGTCTATGGGAGGTTTCCCACAATGGCGTTCACCTTCGCGTCTTTTCGTGTACGTCCAAAAAATGGATATGACCTTGAACTGATCACGTGACCTCCCCGTGAGGGAAAAAACCCAGAACCAAGTCAGTACATGCATCCCATAGTCCCAGGTCACGCGGAAAACCCCCAGAACCAAGTCAGTACATGCATCCCATAGTCCCAGGTCACGCCCGATTCACGCAGACCGGAAGTGACGTCATACACCTGCGCACAACCGTGATGGAAAAAACCCAGAACCAAGTCAGTACATGCATTCCACACAGGCAGAATGCAGGCAGGCAGACAGGAAGGCAGGCAGGCAGGCAGGCAGGGGGGCAGGCAGGCAGGCACTCACACTCACACACGACACAAAAACTGGCCGCCATCTTGTACCCACCTCCCACACGACACAAAAACTGGCCGCCATCTTGTACCCACCTCCCACACGACACAAAAACTGGCCGCCATCTTGTACCCACACCACACGACACAAAAACTGGCCGCCATCTTGTACCCACACTCACACACGACACAAAAACTGGCCGCCATCTTGTACCCACACTCACACACGACACAAAAACTGGCCGCCATCTTGTACCCACACCACACGACACAAAAACGGGCCGCCATCTTGTACCCACACCTCCCACGACACAAAAACTGGCCGCCATCTTGTACCCACACCACACGACACAAAAACGGGCCGCCATCTTGTACCCACACCTCCCACGACACAAAAACTGGCCGCCATCTTGTACCCACACCACACGACACAAAAACTGGCCGCCATCTTGTACCCACACCACACACGACACAAAAACTGGCCGCCATCTTGGTCCCACCTCCCACCACACACAGACCACGCCTCCCACTTCTCACCAGCCAATCACAATCACGCTTACATACCACTAATTGTGACGTCAGAGTTACATCCGGGTGAAAACATTGCCAGATCACTCTTTGTATACTACTAAGTCTACTTTTGTCAGGCGGTAGAAAATATCAAATGTCTCACCGCCGATAAGTTGTTCGTCTCCGTGAAGGAATGTCAATCAATGCCATAACGCAGTTGTTGATCTCAAGCAATGGTTGGTGTAACGGTTAATCTTTAGATGTATTTATTGATAAGACTTGATTATAATATAAAACGAATTTGATACCTTTAAATATCCGTATTTCCTATTTCGTTTGCCTGTCGGTCCCTGGCTCATTGCATGGTTTGTTAGCCAGATCTCTTAATTTCTCATCGTCAGCGGAGAAAAATCTACCTTTGTTCAGCTGATCATACTCGTGTTGTGTCTCATTTAAAACAGCAAGAAGAGATTCATCATCTGCGTCTCTCATGAACTTTTCTATCTTCGCTTCTCTAGATAATTCATATCTGAAAGCACGTCTTGTTTCTCCTGTTGATCTGTTTCTTATTGTGTACACTCGACTGTCCCAATTGGTTTGTAAATATCTGCGATTATACATTTTCTGCCTTTAAAATAAACTAATGTTCCTACTTGCAGGGTATCCATTCTATTTGTTTATTCGATTGTACAGGCTGCTGCAGACGAGACTTTGTCCTGCATTCTATAACACTTACACCTATTACACACTGAAAACCGTGTAATTATTACACGATTTAGCACGGTTAAGAACTTAGTGACGTATGAAATCTACACCCGTGATCTTGACACGCACAGGTGTTCGCTCGGGAGAATCCATTTCACAGGGCGGGTGATAAATGGCAGGACAAAGTCTCGTCTGCCTGCATGTACAATCGAATAAACGAATAGAATGGATACCCTGTAAGTAGGAACTTTATTTTATTTTAGCCTTCACGTTTCACTGACTGCTTGGTGTGTATCAGGTCATTTGTGAACGTGAATGTTAGCGAAAATATTTTTTTTGAAGATGTATTAATCAGTAACTTCATCTATTCTCCACATATCAAGTAAGCCGGCCATTTTTATGTTACTCAGACTCGCCTGCAGGACTTGACAGCTAGATTTACCTCCCTTGTGCCTTCGCTGCACTGGTGGACAAAGTTCAGAAAGACAGAAAGTTGAAAAAATGGCTCAGCCCGGTGTAGGAACTCGTATTGTCCGAGTGTTGACAACGCTCGGCTTACTGTTATATTATCTTCTAGAAGGCATTGTGTTAGCCCTAATCCCAAAGGCTTTCAGACATCGCAAAACGGTTACGGATGAAGTTGTGTTGGTGACGGGAGCAGGTAAAAAAAAAATCGCCCTGGCATTTATCGGTGTCCATTGTCCACATGTGCCTGTCCTGTCAAAAACTGGGTCGCGTATACTAGTACTCAGCGAAGCACGTTGCATTCATTGAATGATTGAGGGCTATAATAATGAAGGAAATAGAGGTTAACTAGGCTGAATGCCTCAGTTGGGGTACTATACCTGAGTTGGGGTACAGTACCTCGGTTGAGATATAGCCCTATATCTCAACTGAGGTGTACCCTAGTTCAACGAGCTGAACCCTACTGACATTTAATTTTGTGATATTGATTATGTATCCATAATCAATATCACAAAATTAAATGTCAGTAGGGTTCAGCTTGTTGAACTAAGGTGTACCCCAACTCGGGTATAGTACCCCAACTGAGGCAGACCCTCCATCCCCCCGTGGTTTGTACAAATGTCTTAATTATACTCAGACCTCTCAACTTTAAAATTTCCCAAAGAGTGAGATTTACAGCGACTATCCCAGCACTTAAGGCGAGGGTCCAGGGCCCGCCTAGGCCCCGGAAGCTCTGGGGTTCTAGATGGCTGGAGACGCGTTCTGGCCAATTTTAGATGAATAAAGTCATAAATCATCACTTAGTTCTTTACTCATTTTTTTGGTTGTTTTGTTTGTTTTTCTGATTGTTTTACTGATGGAAGTAAGAATATTGCTAGTATTTTTGGAAGGTCTATATGATATTTGTCACCAAATATATTGCGTAGGCCTTATACATGATGTATATGTGATCAAAAATATTTAATCACCCACCTGGGATTATTTCGTCGCCATCGTTAAAATATTGGAAGTTATATCGTCCTGCAAGTCCTGACCGCGTGTCAGACATTTTGACAGCCTGGTTCCCGATACTGCGTTTTGCGTATTATAGGCATGCGGGTGCCCGATATGACAGGAAGCCGATGAAACAGTTTTAGAGCGGGAACGTATCACATGACGACCCAAGGCTGACGACTGTGATTTCCGTAGGGCATTCCTGTATACCGTGTGCGTCGGACACATAACTTTGAGCAAAAGACTTGTGTTTTACAGATTTTTTTTATTGAATTGGCGAATGCGTGAGATTTATAGGTGGCTGCGTGAGAGCGTGAGATTGAAGCCCAATGCGTGAGTCTCACGCCGAATGCGTGAGACTTGATAGGTCTGTATACTGCATAAATTTTCGATAACGAAAAGTGATATAGGCCTACACATCAATTGAGGTACCGTATATATATCAATTTTGGTTACTCAAAAATTTATGCAGTAATTCAGACATAATTTGTACAAACCACGGAGGTATATGGATCAGTTCACCACATATTTGGCTTTACTATCTTGGTCATTCTTCAGCAAATTATAATCATTACACGGACAGACTACACATTTGAATCAATCACTTTGATAGTTTCAGAATGATCTATTTAATTAAATTTTTAATCTCCAGCACTCAAATAAAGACTGCATATGCATGTGTAAATTTCAGGAATGTAGATACAGTGAATTCCTGTCGTTGTGTGCACTCCAGGTCATGGTAAGAATAGATCTCAGCTCCTCAGAGAGCTCGTCGTAAGAGGCGACTACTGGGGCACCCGTGGGGTCCCGGGTAAAGGAATAGGACTCTACCCATTTGGTTTCCGGGTGTGAAAAGGAATAGGAACCAAATGTCGTGATATGACTGAAATAATGTTGAAAGCAACGTTAAATCATATTCACTCACTCACTCCATACTGTGACTTTCAATAAAGTATAAATTTATCCACATACATGTATATCCAGGTTCACATGGGTGCAGGCCTCAATTTAAGGAATCTACACTGGTAACCTGTGGGAACCTATTGCATAATTATTAACCTAATGTCATATTATTAGTGAAAATTATGGGGACCTGAAAATAGGTTACCACTATTTTTCATATGGCAACCTCCAGGCAATCTGGAAACAGGTTACCACCTTAAATTGAGGCCTGTGGGTGTCACCAGGATTTCTTGAGAGAGGGTTGTTTTCTATGCTTACTTATTAGAGACTCCAGTACTTTGTTGCCGAACACAGGAAAATAACATACAACTCGGTGCTGGTAGGGGGTCTTTCTCACCCAACGACGCCCCCGTAACGACGCTCTTGGTTCAACTAAAAATCTAGTTTTATCCAATGTGTGGTGGAGATAATGAAGGATACTCCTGGAATCCAACTCCTCATCAAAATCCTGAATTATCCAACACTGTGGAGTTGGATATAGCTGGATATTCAGCTTTATCCAGAAGAATCTCGATACGATTGGATTTATTTTCACAGGGGTAGTTTACAAATTGAATTCAAATGTCTCACATCACACATTCTGCTCGCATGGCATTTTCAGAAATGTTGGGCAGAGGACTGTTTCTAGATGTGCACATGCTAGCAGTGTGTGTCATTTTTGCCATAAAAATTAATTTAGTTAGCTACTCACTTAAGTTATACCCTTGTAATTTGTACAATGCCAGACAGTAGATAGAACAATGCCACAATATACAGTCAGAATTTATATGGGAAATATCTCTAAACATTTATATTAAGACATTTTTTTATTGTGCAAAAATTAGACAATGAAATTAAAATGTGTAGTCAGTGTAATGATAATCATTTGCTGAAAAATAAGCCCAGATATGTGATTAACTGATCCATACCCTCTAGGGTGTACATAACATTGAGAGACTGAGTAATACATTACAGTGAGGAACTGGGGGATACGTTAGAGTGAGAGACTGAGGGATACATTACAGTGAGGGACGGGATACATTACAGTGAGGGACAGGGGATACATTACAGTGAGGGACAGGGGATACATTACAGTGAGGAACTGGGGGATACGTTAGAGTGAGAGACTGAGGGATACATTACAGTGAGGGACAGGGGGATACATTACAGTGAGGGACAGGGGATACATTACAGTGAGGGACAGGGGATACATCACAGTGAGGGACAGGGGATACATTACAGTGAGGGACAGGGGATACACATTACAGTGAGGGACAGGGATACATTACAGTGAGGGACAGGGGATACATTACAGTGAGGGACAGGGGATACATTACAGTGAAGGACGGGATACATTACAGTGAGGGACAGGGGATACATTACAGTGAGGGACGGGATACATTACAGTGAGGGACAGGGGATACATTACAGTGAGGGACAGGGGATACATTACAGTGAGGGACAGGGGATACATTACAGTGAGGGACTGGGGATACATTACAGTGAGGGACAGGGGATACATTACAGTGAGGGACAGGGGATACATTACAGTGAGGGGCAGGGGTACATTACAGTGAGGGACTGGGGCATACATTACAGTGAGGGACGGGATACATTACAGTGAGGGACAGGGGATACATTACAGTGAGGGACGGGATACATTACAGTGAGGGACAGGGGATACATTACAGTGAGGGACAGGGGATACATTACAGTGAGGGACAGGGGATACATTACAGTGAGGGGCAGGGGTACATTACAGTGAGGGACTGGGGATACATTACAGTGAGGGACGGGATACATTACAGTGAGGGACAGGGGATACATTACAGTGAGGGACAGGGGATACATTACAGTGAGGGACAGGGGATACATTACAGTGAGGGACTGGGGATACATTACAGTGAGGGACGGGATACATTACAGTGAGGGACAGGGGATACATTACAGTGAGGGACTGGGGCATACATTACAGTGAGGGGCAGGGATACATTACAGTGAGGGACAGGGGATACATTACAGTGAGGGACAGGGGATACATTACAGTGAGGGACAGGGGTACATTACAGTGAGGGACTGGGGCGTACATTACAGTGAGGGACAGGGGATACATTACAGTGAGGGACAGGGGTACATTACAGTGAGGGACTGGGGATACATTACAGTGAGGGACGGGATACATTACAGTGAGGGACGGGATACATTACAGTGAGGGGTAGGGGTACATTACAGTGAGGGACTGGGAATAAATTACAGTGAGGCACTGGGGTTATATATTACAGGACTGGGGTTACATTACAGTGAGGAACTAGGGATACATTACAATGAGGGACTGGGGAATACATTACAGTGAGGGACTGGGGGTTATATTACACTGAGGGACTGGGGATACATTACAGTGAGGGACTGGGGATACATTACATTACAGTAAGGGACTGGGCCACATTACAGGACTGAGGTTACATTACAGTGAGGGACTGGGGTTACATTACAGGACGGGTCACATTACAGTGAGGGACTAGGGATCCATTACAGTGAGGGACAGGGGATACATTACAGTGAGGAACTAGGGATACATTACAGTGAGGGACTGGGGTTACATTACAGTGAGAGACTGGGGATACATTATGGGACTGGGGTTACATTACAGTGAGGGACTGGGGATACATTACAGTGATGAACTGGGGGATACATTACAGTGATGAACTGGGGGATACATTACAGTGATCGACTGGGGGATACATTCCAGTGATTGACTAGGGGATACATTACAGTGATTGACTAAGGGATACATTACAGTGATCGACTGGGGGATACATTCCAGTGATCGACTAGGGGATACATTACAGTGATGAACTGGGGGATACATTACAGTGATGAACTGGGGATACATTACAGTGATGAACTGGGGGATAAATCAGTGATGAACTGGGGGATACATTACAGTGATGAACTGGGGGATACATTACAGTGATGAACTGGGGATACATTACAGTGATTGACTAAGGGATACATTACAGTGATGAACTGGGGGATACATTACAGTGATGAACTGGGGGATACATTACAGTGATCGACTAGGGGATACATTACAGTGATCGACTAGGGGATACATTACAGTGAGGGACTGGGTGTACATTAATGTCAAGGGCCTGGGTACATTAGAGTGCTGCATTATGCTCAGCTCGAGGGACAGAGCAAATTAATGGGAGCGATACTGAATGTACCTCCACGGGGAATTGAATTTGTCTGAGAACAATGTACGAAATACTTTTTTTATTTTTGAATGTTATGTATTTAATATTTCTAGAAACAATTCATCGCATTATCATTTTTCCCATATTATATAGGAAGCGGGATTGGTCGTCTGTTGTCGATCCAGTTTGCACGTCTGGGCTGTCGTCTGGTCTTGTGGGACATTAATACAAAAGGGAATGAAGAAACGGCAGAGACGATCAAGAAATATGGAGCACGGGTTTTTACGTACACCGTCGATCTGTGCAAGAGAGAAGACATTTACAAGACTGCAGATATGGTAGGATATTTATGGGCTTTGCCAGGATTTTTTGATAGGAGATAAATTGTTATGCTCAATTATTAGACGATTTAGTAGTGCTGTCCAGTATAAGTTTTGAGAGGGCTCCAAGAAGGGGTCATTCATATTCAATGTTCTCTCAAGGAAGATATTGCTGAACACGACATTAAATCATAATTCTCTCTTCCAAGCAACACCATTGATATTGCCTAGATTTAAACATGAACAGACCAAGGGAGGTGACTCCTTTTTACATTGGCCTAATTGTTTATAAGAATCATTATTATACCCAGATAGCATATTGTTCTCATCTGTCTCATGGCTTTCGGCTCATACTAAAGGACGGCGGAAAGGAAGGCCGCCGGCCGAAAGGACGGCGGTGGATAAAAACATATGTTACAAGGCTTGGCGGGGGATAATTTGTGCCTAGATGTATTACTTGTGTAAATTTATACCGATTTCATATATTTGCAGGTACCCACAACGTCGTATGGTCACATGAATGTCGGATAATACTTCACGGCCGTCAGTTTTTGCTGCACCCGCCTTCCCAGTCGGCCGCCATTTTGATTTTCGCTAGCCGTGACGGCCGTGAAGTATTATCCGACATTCATCTGACCATACGACGTTGTGGGTACCTGCAAATATATGAAATCGGTATAAATTTACACAAGTAATACATCTAGGCACAAATTATCCCCCGCCAAGCCTTGTAACATATGTTTTTATCCACCGCCGTCCTTTCGGCCGGCGGCCTTCCTTTCCGCCGT
>JAVTVY010029055.1:0-121116 GCA_036873755.1 Hanleya hanleyi | reverse complement strand
AACTTATTTCTGAGAAAACATTGAACCTGAATCTGGTTATAGGTTGAACCAGTAATTGGTTATAGGTAACACCAAATTTTGGTTAAGGGTTTTCCATGGTTAAACGTTGAACCAGAAACGGGTTCAACGTTTACGTTTCAGTTCAACGTTACACCTTTTCGTGGTTGAACGTTTAACCTCATTTCAGTTCAACGTTAAACCTTGATGTGGTTGTACGTTTAACCTTGATGTGGTTGTACATTGAACCTATTTCTGAGAAAACATTGAACCTGAATCTGGTTATACGTTGAACCAGTAATTGGTTATAGGTAACACCAAATTTTGGTTCAGGGTTTCCATGGTTAAACGTTGAACCAGAAACTGGTTCAACCTTTACCTTTCAGTTCAATGTTACACCTTTTCGTGGTTGTACGTTTAACCTCATTTCAGTTCAACGTTGAAATTTGCTTGGTGCTACGTTGAACCAGTTTATGGTTGCAACCGAGTTACATCCACTTTATGGTTGAACGTTTACTCAGCGTTTTTACAGTGTTCTATTTGTGATGGTGTCGTTTCAGGTGCGGTCTGTTCTGGAGTCTTTGTCTTCGTATTGAGCTGCGCTAGTTTGTGTCATTTGGGTCGGTGTCACTGGTTTCGTCAAATAATTCGGGATATTCAGTGACGCTTACTTGAAATGGTGAACATCATGATGGCCCATAATCGCGCTTTTACAAACACACGCACAGATACTTACACACACGCTCACATACAATAACGGGTAGATATATTAATATAATTGATAAATAAAAAAGTAACTTAATTAATAAATAAACAGCTACATGAATAATCGGATCGATAAAAGCAGTTTATTTCTTATAGGGTAGGTGAGAATATTGGCTCGGCTATTTCTGGTGGATTTGTTATTTTACATATAGTGGGCTGGGTCATTGTGAACTTAAGGAATCTTACTCGAAACGAGACATACGGCACTTAGTATCAAGATATCTTCGTTGTCGCAGTGACCATAATTTAGATCGAAATGTTCCTGCATGATTTGATCAAGTAGTGAATCTAAAGAACAATCGGCCCTCAGTATCAAGATATCGCCGTTGATCGTACAGTTGATCGTAAAGAGGCTTTTCAAATTGTTAACGGGTCGCTTCCTGTTAGGATTTCGCGGTCCATCAACAATGCTTTATTTAAATTTCACATTACGTTTCTTCTTTCAGTTGAGGTCTTTACACGCGCTATATTTTAAAGTGAATAAATAACAAAAATGGAGCAGAGAGAGATATTATAAAAAAGAACCGAGTTGGGGGTATTGTCTATATAAAATTTCATCGGTACAGTTGAGTCAGTCCGATTATACAAGTAAATATGTAAGTGTGTTGCACTTGTAGTCGTGTGGTGGACTCTCCTTCTTTGTACCCCTTCGTACTCACATAGCCGTCCGGAAAAACAAACTGGCAGAGCTGAGCGGGATCTCCAGAAATCTGTGCCTGTAACTGTGTTTGGAGTGTTTATCAGGGTAGAAGATAGCAGGCTATGCTCTATTTTGCGCGAAAGTCAAAGGGTCCTTTGATATGATAAACGATCGGCAATTCGGTAAGATCTATGTGGTGTTGCGCCTAGTCTGTTTCGGCTTAATATTCTGTATCCTGACGTTCTTTTTCTGGAGCGTGGTCACACATTGCGCTGTTTTATTCCTATTTTCGTCACTCGTAATCTGTTTCAGGTCTGAATTTTTTTGTAGAATTTCGTGTTTTCTGACCTTTGCCGTAATGGTACCAATACACTTTGGAATATCATCATCACACAAATAGGCTTAACAGTTAAATAAATAAATTAATAATAACCAAATATGTAAATAAATTTAATAATGGGTAAATAGATAAATATATTTTGGGGTAAGCAAACGGTTAGCCGAATTCATGTTGCTTGGTGGCCAAATAGTTTTGGTAGGACAATGGGAGACGGCCCTCAGTATCAATGTATCTCTGCTAACGCCATTTCCTATATTTTATGCCGACTATTTTTGGTCTCTGGCGTTTTGGCCGTGCTACTTATTTGCCTTTATTTAAATTGACATTGGGTTTTCGTAGGACAGTGGAACACATGGCCCTCAATATCGAGGTATCTCCGTTGTTGCCGTGCCTATTTTATTTTCTACATGTGTCAGTGACAATTTGTCCGAGTGTTATTATGAAAAGTTTGCTTTTGGACAAACTGTTTTGTAGGGCTATGGTGTAAACAGCTCATATCAAGGTATCTCCGTTGCTACCATATCCTTGAAATCAAAAGAAGGGTTTGGCCTGTGGAGTGGAGTGTGGAATGAAGCCTGGTGGTTTGAATACAGGTCGAAACGAACGCAAATTAGACTGAGTAGTGTCATTGACAAGTAGATAATACAACTGTAACAATAGGGCATAGGCACTGAATCGTATTAGCAAATATTATATCCGGTAGTAAGCCTGACTGAGCACAAAACAATGAAATGTGTGAGTAACAGCAGCAGTCTATAGATGTTAGATTAATTACGGGTTTACCCGAGTTACAATCTGAATGGTAATACTGGATAATCCAGATAGCAAATGATCAAGACATAACAAATGATTGTCAAAAGAAGCAATTAAACACAACATTTTAAGGACGGTGGAAAGCGATGCCGGAATACTGACAGTAAATCATCTGGCCCCACAGACAAATATACTGGCTGCATATTTCTAAAACATCAAGGTACTTGAACAAGAGTACAGATGTATAATGGCTAAAATAGGGCAACCATTGAATTTTCCGGTGTTGTACATAACTTTCGTATACTCGTGGCGCTTGCGAGTAGAGCATTGGTAGAGTGAGACACCATTTTCAACATTTCATTCTGTAGCCAGGGATCTATACACTGAGGATATATATATTTATTCAATTTCAACAACACATTCTTCATTTTTAAGGAAGGATATTAAAAAGTCTTCGAGCTTTCAGTCTATGGTATAGGAACAACACTAGTCTCTCAGTCCGAGTATTGATACGTATTTAATCAAGCCCCAGTAATATCTTCAATGACTTGACAAGCGTATGATGTATCTCGAATACACACGATACATTGTACTTCACGCACTCGCAAGTTTGTGCGGTGGTGCATTGGAATATGGCAAATTAACCATTGATTGTGTATCTGTCATTTTATATTGTAGCTGTCGAACGCAGACGATGGAATTGTCCATTGGGCTGAATGTAGGCTAAGTAGAATCAGTACGATATGAAAGAAGGATACAGGGGCTAAGCGTCTTATTGGCGCCGTCTATATTATATAGATTCCAATTTCTTCCAGCATTCTATTTCAAGAGGAAATATTTGCCCCCACACTGCCTAATGGAAGAGAATCGTTATGGGGAGAGCCAGACCAGTGTTCTGAATATCAACTTGCATTTAACGTTGAAACTAAATAATTTCATACACATAGATAAAAATAGATTTAATTTGCTTGGTTGAAAATTACAGAATTTAGAACTGTGTGTTCCAATATTTCGCATGTAAATTGGAAATCACCATATTGGCTATAGAACATGGAATACCATAATTCAATTCAGGAGAATACTGAGTAATAAATTGATTGGTTGAAAAATAGAGGGTTTAGAACTTTTTATGTTCAATGTTCCACATGTACATAGGAAACCAGAATATTGACTATATTATAGAACATACAATTTCAAAATTCATTTCAGGAAGGCACTTGTTTTTCTGCCGAGACTGAATTGTTTCATAAACTCAGATGGAATTATTCTGGACTAGATTTTGAATTTTAATTTGATACGTTTGATAATTTGGGACAGTTTTGTGTTCTAATAATTTACAAGAACCGAGAAATCACAATATTGGACATATAATTTATACTTCAATTATAAGAGGCATTGTGTTACTGTCCAAACTTGTGCCTACAATTAAAACTATATAGTTGATTGGGCGAACACTAGGGAAAATTTAGAGCTGCTTGTATTCTAATATGTTAGATGTATATGAGACAGTCGTGACACCAAGGAACATAATTCGTCGTTAATTTCTGGGAGGCTTTGGTTTAACGGCAAACTTTAGTTCTTCGATCCATTTAAAACTTCAAGTTGCAATGATCCGTTGAGAAATAGAGTGTTTGGAAATGTTTTTCTCCAATATGTCAAATGTATATGGGAAAAAACAATACTGGCTACAGCAGATAGAATTTCAATATCTGCTTCTAGGAATCGTGGTTTCATTGTCCAAACTGAATTGTTTCATAAACATACATTTTAAATTCTAAGTTGTTTATGTCATAATTAGAGTAATCATATCTGTTTGTTTTCCAAAATTCAGCCCAGGAATGTATTATTCCGCAGTCCAATGTTTGCATGTGTATGTTTATATACGGTAAAGTGGAACCTCTCACTTGTCTGGAAGTGTTTATATGCGGTATAATGGAAGCTCTCACTTTTGTGGGTGTGTTTATATACTGTATAATAGAACCTCTCACTTTTGTGGGTGTGTTTATATACTGTATAATGGAACCTCTCACTCTTGTGGGTGTGTTTGTATACTGTATAACGGAACCTCTCACTCTTGTGGGTGTGTTTATATACTGTATAATGGAACCTCTCTGTTTTTTGGGTGTGTTTATATACTGTATAATGGAAGCTCTCACTCTTGTGGGTGTGTTTATATACTGTATAATGAAACCTCTCACTCTTGTGGGTGTGTTTATATACTGTATAATGGAACCTCTCACTTTTGTGGGTGTGTTTATATACTGTATAATGGAACCGCACACTCTTATGGGTGTGTTTATATACTGTATAATAGAATCTCTGACTCTTGTGGGTGTGTTTATATACTGTATAATAGAACCTCTCACTGTTGTGGGTGTGTTTATATACTGTATAATGGAACCTCTCACTTTTGTGGGTGTGTTTATATACTGTATTACTATGATGGAACCTCTCACTTTTGTGGGTGTGTATATATACGGTATAATGGAACCTCTCTGTTTTGTGAGTGTATTTCACTTTTGTGGGTGTGTTGTGTTTATATGCGGTAAAATGGAACCTCTCACTTTTGTGGGTGTGTTTATATACTGTATAATAGAACCGCTTAGTTTTATATGTTTTCTCAGTGGAAAGGATTTATGTATACTATGATTGTCTTTTTGAATTTGGTGCTAATGCTGTTATATGGAATATGGAATGGGTCTTTGGATTATGAACGCGGATATTCTTTAATGGGCGACGGCTGAATTATGAATGACGGACCAGACGCTTGTAGTAAGCGTTAATGTTTATCCTTCAGAATGTCTGTGTTCCCTTTGGGGCAGGCTCCTCTGGCGCTGATAAAGAAACCAACTTTATGGCATGTCGTAAGTTGCGGCAATTTTACAATCTAGATGCCGGGTACTCTTGAATTTGGCATTGTTTGAATCTCAGACAATTGTAGGTTATTAGGACAGATGGGTATTCCTTCTGAGTCATTTACTTTGAGTTCAGTATGTGTACCATCGAAATATATACATTGCCGTATAATTAAAGGCGTGCCATGCTTTGCTCTCCATAGTCCGCAAAAGTACAAGTTTCTCCATGTGGACTGATGCGTATGGTTGGCTGCAGGGGACAGAAATCGGTTTCAATGGCTAGGATTAAATCGATTTAGACCACGATCTAAGTCAACCAGTCAAATTATTGCTTCAATTCCTCGGCCTAAATGGTTCTAAATCGCGGAATAAATAGATTTAAACCTTAGGAATAAATCCCCGAGTTCATTTGTGGTAATGAATTTTATTTACTCGCAGTCTTGATCCTTCTAGGCCGAGGTATAAAACATTTAAGTATTAGGCTTGAGTCCAACAATCAAAATCGAGTTTCTAGTCCGATGTTTTCTCCATCAAATTAAACACCGGACTAGACTTGAACGTTTTATACCTCGGACTAGAAGGATCAAGACCAGGGATTAAATTAAATTCATTTCCACAAATGAACTCAGGGATTTAATCCTAGTTATAAATCGATTTATTCCGGAGTTTAGAACGCCTTTTACCGGGAAATTAAAGCAATAATTTTATTGGTGGACTTAGATCAAGGTCTAAATCGATTCAATCCTAGGTCTAAATCTATTTAATCATAGGCTTTGAAAACGATTTTTGTCCCCTACCGACAACCATAGATGCAACGATGTCTACAGATTTGATAACAATATCACTTGAGCTGGCAGATTTGTATATAGATTACGTTTATCTTGCACCGGGGATTGTAGAGGAGGGCTTGGGTAGTCCCTGTCACCTGCCCCTGACTAGAAGTACAAGTATATGAAGTGATTCAGTAAAATTAAACAAGGTATGTCTCAGAGAGTGACCAGAATATCCAGTATAAAGTACCATTTGATAATAGACAACGATTCTGACCCAATGTATCTCTTTGACTCTCCAGGATCAATTAGGGTATGTTTGCATTATTACTTGTGACTGTTATCTGTAGTTCAAGAAATAATGTTTTCATAGGCGTGTTCAATGGTTACTTGACGCATGGTTAGGATGGGAAAGTTTATAGTTTATAGACTTTCCCACACTAACCGTACGTCAAATTACCATTGAACACGCCTATGAAAACTTTATTTCTATTCTACAGCACTACTTAAATTGATTATCAACAAAGATTACAATAAAACGATTTGTCAGCCTTTCTCCCCTATTTGCCAGGTGTGTTGAAGCGTTTCTCGCAACGTACCAAGTTTCATGGACGAGTTTATGTGGTCTCTGATTGAGGCGTGATTCTCCCACCAGACTGTGAAACACATTGATATGGGTCTATTTATGTCGCTTTGTTAATCAGTTTCACAATGGAGACAACAGGTCAAATATGCGATAGAAATTCCTTCTTGTAATTCATTTATTTGTTTATTCGATTGTTTGGAAGCAGACGGCATTTTGGACCATTCCTCACCCGCCTAATAAAATGGAATATCCCAAATCAACACCACGCTTGTCATGACATCGCGCGTGTAGATTTCACACACGTATGCTAAAACGTCTCAGATATACGCACGGTTAGCAGGCTGAAATAGGCAGAAATGTTATAGAATCGTTAATTGTGAAGCTCTTTCCCAACAGCTTTATGGAAAAGGGCGTTGATTTCTTGGTGTTAAATTTAGTTTGTTCACAGACTTGTTCTCAGATTTGTTCTCCAAACTCGTCTGGGCTATTTGTGAGTATTTCACAATCCTCGGCATGTGTAATGGAGTTTACACTGCATAACTAGAATTGAAAGCCTTTTGAGCACTTGGAACATTATTACCATTACCAGCACTTGGAACATTATTACCATTACCAGCACTTGGAACAAGATATAAAGCTATATTAAACAACAGTGCATGGGTTTCCTCTTTGACCTCTTTGCAAAAAAATATGAAAACTTTATTCAAGAAATTGGATAAACCAGAAAACAAAATATGCTAATAACTGAGTGACAGTTCAATAAATGCTGCATGTACAAGAAAAGTCGATTTGCTTCCAGGCTCATTTGGGACTTATGGCGTCTAACAATTGTCAGAGAAACTTGATTATATCTGATGAATGAGAACGCCTGAGGCAAGCACCTCTATGCACTTAGAGATGAATCGATAATAAATTCGACCTCAGCATTGATTAATGGGTGCCATTTAAACTCACTCTATTGTGCAAAAAACTGTGGCCCGCGCCCTAAAATTTATAAACTCTCCCACACTAACCGTGCGTAAAATAACGATTTAGCACGCCTATGAAAACATTATTTCTATTCTATTCCACTACTCAAATTGATTATCAACAAAGATCACAATGACAGATTGGAGAAGTATGGTAAACATTCACAACTTTTCTTCCCTTTGTTGAAATGTGCCGTTCGCCTCAGTTGGCAGCGTGCCAATATCAATGGACGAATTTATGTTGTCCCTCAGAAGGAGGCGCACTGAAACATACATGCATACCAGCCTATTCGTGTGGCATTGTTAATCAATCACGATGGAACCAACAGTTAAACTTGAGACAGAAATTTACGTCTTTAATAAATATTAATTTACAGCCTTTTCTCAAACAATGAAAAATGTTGCCAGTATTTATTTAACCAAGAAGGAAGTTTATGTTCACCGTGCTAGTGGAAACATTGGCATTTTGGAAAAATCGCCCAAGATGTGATGACTGTGGAACAGATGTGAAAGTACAAACAGTTGATGTCGAGCTTCTGTTTCATAACGTGGGCACACTTGTTGTAGGTGTTTTAGAGCCAGCAGTTTGCAATAATTCGGTTCATACTTTATGTAAGAATCACGAGACAATGCATACAATAGCCAAGTCTGGAGATACAATAGTCAAGTCTGGGGACAACAATGTATCTAGATAAGTGCCTTTTCAACGACACAAAAACCCAGACAATAGCTCCTACATGAAGTATCAACCAATAATTCACTCATTTGCCGCTGCCTCGGAACAGACGGTTTTCGAGCATAGCTTCTGACACTGGCTTCATTCCTGTGGCCTGTAACTGACATCACATCAATGATAGACACATCCGCCTCAAGCAGAACCGTGGCAGTTGTTGATCTCAAACAATGCTTGTTGTAACGGCGACTCAAGTTTGCATCTTAATACCGGTGTATTTAAAGGCTGAGTTTTTGTTAGATCTAAACGTTTTTTCTTTAGATGTATTTATTTATAAGACTTGATTAATAATATAAAACGAATTTAATTCCTTTAAATATCCGTATTCCCCATTTCGTTTGCCTGTCGGTCCCTGATTCATTTCGTTTGTTAGTCAGATACACTTAATTTCTCATCGTCAGAAGAGGAAAATTTACCTTTGTTCAGCCGATCACACTCCCTCTTCATTTTATCCAGCCAATTTCTACGTTCCCACTTCGAATCTGCCTTGATTTATCTGACCCCTTCATCGTTCAAAATTCGAGGTGTAAATTTCACCAGCTAACGACAGAAGAACCACTCAGAACGTACACATCGATTGCCAGTGAAGTCACATAGAGTGACATCATCCTCTATTAGCGGCGTCCTTCCTCCTAATATGGTGCCCACTAATTAGGTCAGCCAATCAATAACGCTTTTGTGCGACAAATTTCGAATTTCAAATATTTTCGAGGGCAGTGACGTCTCGTGTCTATAAGTTATTTGAACATTGATGGGGTCCAGATATATCAAGAGAAGTTCGAAGTGGGAACGTAGAAATTGGCTGGATAAAATGAAGATGATCACACTCATGTTGTGTCTCATTTAAAACAGCAAGAAGAGGTTTATAATCTGAGTCTCTCGTGAACTCTTCGATCTCCGCTTCTCTGGATAATTCATATCTGAAAGCACGTCTTATTTCTCCTGTTTCTCGTATCTCGTATCTCGTATCTCGTTGGTTTGTGAATATCTGCGATTATACATTTTCTGCCTTCAAAATAAACTAAAGTTCCATTCTATTTGTTTATTCGATTATACCGTGACAGGCAGACGAGACTTTGTCCTGCCATTTATCACCCGCCCTGTGAAATGGATTCTCCCGAGTGAGCACCTGTACGTGTCAAGATCACGGATGTAAATTTCAAACGTCCCAAAGTTTTTAACCGTGCTAAATCGTGTAATAATTGCACGGTTATCACTGTGTAATAGGTGTAAGTGTAAAAGAATTAGGGTTCAACGTCGCGTTCAGCGCTATTTCGGCCATATAGCGACGATATAACTAACTACGATATGATTAGGCAAACGATACAGATTGCCGTGTGTCAATTTCAGATTTTGTTGACAAATTCTGAAGATTTGAATGACTAGGGGTATTGTCCGTCCATCCGTACGTGAGCGAGATATCTGCAAAACGTTTGAACTGTTGGATTCCAATATGCACAATGCTCAATGCTCAAGTGGAGTATAATCTTCACGTTACTGAAAACTGGCGTTGTTATGTTGTCCAACATTTCTGCGAAGCGATCGACCGGTTTGTTGGTCATCGGGATAATCGATCCTATTCCTAACCAATAGCTCCATGATTTCCAGTTCTATCATAGCCGGATCGGCTGTGGACCCTGATTTGCAATCAGCAATAGTTTGGAGGATTTACGTCGTGCAGGATTGGGATGAACTTGCTGTTATCAGCTGGATGACTTGATCGACATGTTCTCCTCTCTTTACAAAACGCTCCCATGTTTGCTCCACTTTCTCAATCGGAATGCAGTGCTTTTGTATTGGTTTACCATCAAGGATTTTCTCTGTCAGTTTTCACCCCCCGGCCAATTTTGGCCTAGGGGTATTGTCCGTCCATCCGTACGTGAGCGAGATATCTGCAAAGCGTTTCAACTGTTGAATTCCAAATTTGGTATGCTCAATTACCTAATAAACAGCCAGAATCCTATCGAAATTTCGGATAATGTATTAGGTTGCTACCCAGTTAACACTACGACATTGTGCCAACGCTGGCCTTGGTGTGGTTTGATAAAATGAAGATGTGGATTTGAGGTAAACCTGCAATACTGTCACATTTGTATTCCTATACTGGAGGTTAAAGCCTGGAAATCAATATTTTCATCTATTTCCTGATATTCAGCTACAGTGATGCAGCTACTTTCCATCCTTCTGTCTGCCCCAGCCATGCTGTGAATGTGATATCTTGAGAACAATTAACCGATCGACTTCAAACTTGGGGCGCACTTCTAACAGTAGAGGTTAGTTAGTATTGATTTTCGCCAACCTGCTTAATCCAAGATGGCTGCCACATCAGCCATCTCGGATTTCTCACACCCATATAGTATTTCTTCGTGTTGTGAATGCGATATCTTAAGAACAATTTAACCGATCGATTTGAAACTTGGGGACTCACTTCACATCAGCGAGACGGCAGTTGATATTGATTTTTACTGAACATTTAGTGAAATCCAAGATGCCTGCCACCTTTTCCACAACCAAACACAACTCTCATCAACATTTGCCACACAAAATATATTTATGGTGAGACTACCGGGTGTTAACATATATGCTACCTGCAGATACCCCCTGATGGGGGACCTGCTAGCTGCTCGGCTTCTCAAATTGGACAAAAATAACAATTTCTAGTTTAATTCTTTGCAGTACTTAAAACATTTCTATAGGATCTGTGTTTCATGTGTTCTATCTTGTTATTGCAGATGCTGTACATTGGAACAAAGTCGAAAGGAACAATGAGAATAGGAAGAAGTTTGAAAAGAGAGCCATCCCTGAATTAATTAATACTCAGTCAAAGAGAGCCAGCCCTGAATTAATTGATACTCAGTCAAAGAGAGCCAGCCCTGAATTAATTGATACTCAGTCAAAGAGAGCCAGCCCTGAATTAATTGATACTCAGTCAAAGAGAGCCAGCCCTGAATTAATTGATACTCAGTCAAAGAGAGCCAGCCCTGAATTAATTGATACTCAGTCAAATGCCATCAGCTATTTTACCCGTGTTTGATGGAAGAAGATGGAATGGGTTTTTTGCCACAAAACATCTATATAGTCGAGAAATGAGCGATCCGTCGATGAATAAAGTGTTGTTGTTATTATACTCCTATGACTTAATTTTTTAGTTCTGTGTCGTAAAAGGTGATGTTTGTGACGGGCTTGATTAGTTGGCCATTTGTTGAGAAACCATCAGTTCTAAGTAATTTTTCAAGAAAAATTTTGGCGTGAAATTTTTTCTCTCAGGATGAAAAATCCTTGATAAAAAATGATGTAAGTTTATGCATGTAGATGCTATGCATTGTTCCAATACTAATCAAGCAGTTGTCCATGAAGAGGTCCATCGGCTAATTCTGTCTAGCAGATTTCACTACTCGTGCATCAATCATTCCTGCTTGATCTCAGCACTGTAAATTACAGCATATATTTTGTATATATGACACGAATAGCCCAGTATTTTACTGTTGGCACAAAGTTGGCTGGCCGGCGTTGGCTCAACGGTGGTTGGCCAATGTTGGCCCAACGGTGGCTGGACAACGTTGGCCCACCGAGCAAAAAGCCGTTGGGCCAACCAAAATGATGACCCTTGACCGACGTTGGCCCACGTGTTATCTGGGTATGGTACCATAATCATTTCTTAATAATCTTTTTTTTATCCAATCCATCAGTCAGGAGTTACTTACCTAGTCAAAGAGCCAGAAGTCTATGGAGAATGAACTCGCTTGGATAATTTATATGGTTACTATGGCAACATAACATTTTTTTAATAATCAATTTGTTTTTATTATTCTTATTTTTTATTCAGTCCATCAGTTAAGAGTTACTTACTCAGTCAAGAGCCAAAAGCCTATCGAAGACGAACTCGTTTGGATAATTCATATGGTTGCTATGGCAACATAATTATTATTATTATTTTGTTTTATCATTTATTTATTTATTTACTTTTTTCTTCTTCTTCTTTTTATTCTGCTCATCAGTCAAGAACCAGTCTCTGGCATGTCATACATATCATTTCACACGTTTATAGCAGTATTTGCAGGAAAAAAACAGTAAATTGTTCTTTGTGACAACCATGATACATTTACACGTACTTCACATATACATATATGTCCAAACCCACTCTCTTATAACATATTGCAAGATTTCTGATTTATACGAAAGGCCATACTTCCCAAAAATAAGTAATAGTATAAGAACTATTCTCCGTAAACATGCTAAGTAGTCGAGTTCAAATTGAATGAATTATGACTGGCTACTGTCTGTGGATCTGCAGCGCCAAGCTTGATTGGCTAGACATGACTGCCGTAAGTTACATGTAGTCAAGCCTTAAAACAGTTACCCCAGAGCCGAGGGGTTTTCAGATGCGCAGCTTCGTATTAACGATTGGAGTCTTTTAGATGAGATTTGTTGAGCTGTTTTGCCAGAAATTTTTGCTATTGTTTTATTGATGTTAGCGCTCTTTCCATTGAGTGCAATTGATGATGCATAACATCGAAACCTCATCTTCCGACCAGAGTAGGTACCTTCGCGACTTCGATCGAAAAATGATCTTGAAACCCTGAGTGTGAATTTTCGTGTGCTCGGAAACGTGGCTCTGGCTTTGCCAGATTTTATCAGGCCTTGTGTTCACCACATGTAACTTTCGTGGCTGGAATATATTTTTTTTTGTTTCTTCCAGTCCTCTCTACGTGGTCTATCCATCAGAGTTACCGGGTGCCATCAAGAAGACATACAATGTTGGGTTTGATAATAACACAGCTAAGCGATCGAGGCGAGGATGATCGATTATCCTATATAAAACAGACTTCTCCTTTTAAGTCCTGGCATCATGCCATCTTTCTCCCAAACTGATTTCCCTGATGATATTCATACACCAATTGATTTCCGTGGCGACTCGATGATCGTTGATGCAGGCCTCGATCCTCGACGTTTCACAAATATTTTCGACGTTTATCTCACAATGTGTAAGATTTATTACCCATGATAACCTGCTCGTGGATTCCTTCAAAAACACACACTTGCACCACTGATCTAGCTATCTGTACAATATTGGTGACCGTAGTATGATAGTATGGTGTTGTACATTACCAGAAATCCATCAAACTAGTTTTTATGGACTTCTGACATTACTCACAATTAAGGACGTCCAAGACACAAGGTATCCAACCTTTGGACAGGATCGTATCCCATGTTGCCAGACTGGACACCCCTGCCAGAATCCAATTATTTATGAAGCCCAAAACCAAAGCATCCATATTTTTCAATATCGATGCGTGCTTATGGGAAGCAAATGTGAAAACAGAACCTATCCACATACATTATGTTCAGATTTATTTCCGTGAAACGCATAGAAGGCATCTCCAGCAACCTAGAACCCCGGAGCTTTCGGGGCCTGGGCGGCCCCTGGACCTTCGCCCCTTGGTCTGAGAGGATTCGCTTATTTTGGCTTTGTGTAAATTAGTCATATTGGTACGCGTATTGGTTTCTAAGTTCCATGGCGTGAAGGTCATCGTTTTGTATGTATTAAATATAACAAGGAAGTCTAATGAATTCCGGCACGAGGTGTGATTTTTTGCAACATCGATGTGTGCTTATAAATGCGAAACAAACGTGAAAATAGAACCATAAATCTGCATAAATCCGGGAAAACGCTTAGAACGCATCTCCGGCGATGTAGAACCCCGGGGCTTCCGAGGCCTAAGCGGCCCCTGGACCCTCGTCTGTTGGGCTATGATTACCCCATGAACTTTCGCTAGATCTGCTCTTGGATATTGAAAACATTCGCGCCCTCCTTAGAAATTCGTGAATTTACGAGACCAATCTTCTTCATCAAACATACTCGATATAATGGTATGTGATACCACTCTGCTATAGACGTGTGACGTTTTGATTTCGATTAAATACGATGTTCAATTATTAAAAAAAAAATAATAAAAAATCGTCGGCTCTTAACAAGGTGAACTGTTTTTCGATAACTAATTATGGCCTTGTTTAGGTCTTCTGTTATTTGCAAAACATACTTATCTAGGTTGCGGTGAATTAGGCTCAATACTGCTGCCTCATTCAGGAATAATTAGCAAAACGCTAAAGTAAATCTCGTCAGATTATGCCGTCATATGTCGGAACAGCCCTGCGTGGAGAGTGCCAAAAGACGTTATCGCATCCAAGATGGCTGACGTACGGCAAAGCTATTATCGGAGGGCCGTAGCTTTGTATGAAAATTGACAAGGAATCATAAGAGTAACCAACAGCGGTAATGAGCGCCCATCTATTGACGGAACATTCAGCATCTTCTTATCATATATTATCCAACGAGAGCTCTCCAGAACCGTTTCACCCTCCTTCGCTCCCTACACAAATCGATTCTCATTTCTCTACACAGCATGCAACAACTTCCAGGATTTTCTACTTTGACCTAACTTACACAAATCATTTAAAAAGATAAAAAAAATTACTTCAATGATTTCAAGAACTTGAATGACTGAAATGGCTAATTCTATAGAAAGTTCACGATACCGAGAGCTTACATGACAGAATCACAGAGAAGGTTTTTTTCTCAATACAAAAGGTCTTATCGGATGTTCAGAGCATAAAGACCCCCCATCAAAATTGAAAGACATTATTCACATGCCAGACCCACCAATTCTATCAGGCATTTAACATCGTAGTTGGCCGTCTGTAAAAGTTACCCCGCAGAAATATTAGGATAAAAGCATAACCAGGTTCGGGATTAGTCAATAAGTGGAGACCGGCCTGAAAATAGGGTATAAATTCGTAACTGATATTTGAAAATGTCACAAACCTCAAGTCTCTATTTTCAAAGTTCTGTTGATATTTCTCCAAGCCCTTTTTCGATTATCATTCTGTGCGGGATTGTTTAAAGATGGCCGCGCCCAGGAGAATTTGCGTTTCTCAAATATTTGCTGGTCAAAAATATCGTTCGATTCCATGCATGTGATGACACATAATCGGGGTTTAACTATGATATGGATTTACTGCTGGCACGAACTCAGCAAAGCTGCTTCTCTTGGTTGGGATATGGGTATTTAACCTGCATGGAGATAAGGAGGATATTTAGTTCCTTTTGTTACGTCAACTGAGTGTAACAGAAGGACGTGTGAAGTCAAGGATTAACAATCAAATATTTATTTACAATACTAAAATTATATACAATTTAAGTAAGGTTAATACAACAAATAAATGTGTGAAATATAGTCTTACTGTACAATGCTATACCGGTGGGGACTTTACAGTCCTTGTTGACGCGTACAAATCACTCTTCTGTACACAGTCCCAGTAAATGTCCAATATCCGATAGCCTTCAACAAATAGCGCAGACCATGCAGCAGCCAACAGTCAATACACAGGAGTAAACAATCCAGCAGTCCGTAATTACAGGCAAAGGTAACACAGCACAACAGACCAACATAAAAAGTCAGTTTGAATTCCCTGCTGAATGACTGACTGAATGCGCTATTTATACGCTATGAGGCATTCCAGATCATTCTACCCAACCAAGAAGCTTCTAGAATACACAGCGTTACCGCATCATCTGACCTAGATACAATTTACAACAGCCTTCCAGAAAGCTCCAAGTGGATGACCCACATAATAGTACGAACACAAGCTTGCGTCAGCTTCCAGAAACATCCGCAATGTCTAATAATAGACTACAATACCATGGCACTGCCCCCTCTTAAAAAAAAGAAAGTTTCAAACTTGAAACTTTCTTGACAATTCAAAACATTATTACAAAAAAAATCTACATTACAACATCAAAAATATTGACAAACATATGTACATTATATGCGAGACAAACAATCAGCAATCAAATTGTCCTTGCCCTTAATATGTCTGATTTCAATATTGTATTCATGTAACTTCAAACTCCATCTCAACAATCTTTGTTTTTTTGTACCGGAACAGATCCTCCGAATCGACGAATGCCGATAACTCCTTCGCACGATCTGTCAGTGGAACCTGCCAAAATTCTCCCAGAAGATCAAACTTTGACACAAATTTGGCACTTCCCACTTTATCAATGCAATCGTCAATGCTTGGAATAGGGAATGTGTCTGTCTTGGTCAATATGTTCACCTTTCTGTAGTCAGTACACCACCTGTAATTGCCATCTGGCTTTGGAACGAGGATACAAGGTGAACTCCAGTTACTATTACTTGGTTCAATGAAGTCATTGCCCAATAAATACTGAATCTCTTTTTTCAGATAGTTCTGTTTAATGGGATTCAAACGATATGGTGCTGCTTCACTGGATTAGAATCTCCGACATTGACGTCATGTGAAATTTTATCAGTCCGAGTAGGAACATCGGGAAACAAATGTTCATATTGACTGAACAGAGTTCGAAGTTCTTCCTGACGCGCTGGTTCAAGATGATGAGCTGGTTCAAGATGACACAACTTGGAATCCAAATTAAGTAGAATGTCAGAGTTCTGTAATTTCGCCCTGTCATGGGCTCTTCGCAAGCTTCATTAGAACTAACTACGCCTACAGGGTGTACAGTACTGTTAGTGCTTTCTTTTCAATGACATAAGGACCATAATATCTAACCCTAAGTGGTTTACCAGGAATAGGTAGAAAAGCCAGCACCTTCTCACCAGGTTTGAAACCTCGTTTAAGGGCATGTTTATCATAGGTTATTTTCATACATTTTTGTGCTGACTTTAAATTTGACATGGCCAAATCACATGCTTCAGTCAACCTGGTGCGAAAGTCTGACACATATTGTAAGACACTACATGAGTCAAGATCACTGTCTAGGAACTTTTCCTTTAGCAGTTTAAGTGGTCCTCTAACTGTATGACCAAAGACTAATTCAAATGGAATGAAGCCTAAAGACTCTTGAACAGACTCTCTAACAGCAAACAATAACAAATGCATGCCTTCATCCCAGTCTTTCTCAGTGTCAAAACAATAAGTTCTAATCATGTTCTTTAATGTCTGGTGAAATCTTTCTAATGCGCCTTGGCTTTCTGGGTGGTATGCAGATGATTTGTACTGATTTATTCCCAATTCCTGATCAGACTGAACGGACTGAGGTAGGCCGTGAACAACTTAACTAAAGCCTTAACAATAGTTTTTGCCTTAATATTCCGTGAAGGAATGGCCTCAGGGAACATGATTTAAGCACATGTTAACATGTATTGATTGCCTGACTTTGTTGTTGGGAATGGACCAACACAATCTACAATCACCCTACTAAATGCTTCCCCAAATGCAGGGATTGGCCGTAGATGGGCCTTTGGCATGGTTTGGTTTGGTTTTCTTACCATTTGACATGTGTGGCATGACCTACAAAATTCCGTAACATCTTTCTTTAAATTTGCCAACAGAAATGACCTAGAACGTAATATGTTTTGTTAACACCTAAATGGCCTCAAAGAGGTGTTTCGTGGGCTAGTTTGAGGATATCTGAACGATATGAATTTGGTACTACAATCTGATACTTAACTGCCCACTCATCATCAGGTGACACATCTGGCGGTCGCCATTTGCGCATAAGAACACCATTCTTACAAAAGTAACACACAGGCTCTTGAGTTACATCACACTCATCTACTGCCCTGTCAAACCACATGGAAATGCCCTTGTCACTATGCTGTTCATTAACCAGCCGTGATTTTGAAATTTTGTCATCAGAACATTCCAATTTGCTTTCAAAATGGGGCTCATCATTTAAACACACGAAAGTGTCGGCCAAACAAACGTCATCGATGACGTCATCTTTAAGAGACTTTTCAGACTCCTCAGCCAAATTACTCATGGCTCTAGTAACTGCACAAGCAGGATACAAACTTTGAATTTCGTCTTCAACTGGATCATGGATCTGATCCAAACAAGGCTTGTCAGTTACAAATGGGTTAACCCCGACCTTATCTCCCGCAAGATCATTTCCAAGAAATAATTGAACACCCTCAAATGGTAAACTACTTTTAATACCCATCATATCAGGCCCAGAAATCAAGTCGGAAGACAGATGAAGCGGAACGGAACGGAGCGGAACAGGTGTATAAATTACAGAATCTACCCCTTTAATCAGGACATTACTGCCTGCAGATGAAGAGTCAGAATATAATTATATTCCTACATTGTGAAACCGTCCCACTGCTCTATCAGTGAGTTCGAGTCTCACCCCAGCCATTATTTTCTGGCAGGGTGTTTTACAATATAGGAATATAATTATGTTATGATTTATCCTGGAAGATGACTGAAATTATAAGGGTCAGAAAACGACAAAGTATCTGCCAACAAAAGAGACTGGAACGCGCCCGTGTTTCGCAAAATGTTCACAGGAGCAGCATTAGACAAATCACTTGAAAGTGACACAAAACCCTTGTGGATAAATGGTTCAAAAATCTCCATAACAGGATTTGAAAAACTGTCAACCTTATCCTTGATAGAACTAATAGGAACAGTGTCCCTGGCCATCTTAACGTCATATACATTATGAACGTCACTAACCTGCTTGGGTATAGATCTTGAAGTGAGGAAGCCACTTGATCTTGTTGTTTTCTTTTCAATTTAAAACAATTAGCCATTAAATGGCCGTCCCTCTTACAATAATTGCAAACGGGAGATTTATTTTGAGTGTTAGAAGTGGATGACTGAGACTTTGTGTTTGACCTTTGACATTTGTAACTGGGGTTAAAAGTTTTAGGCCCTGAGGAAGAACTGGATTTGTTACCTGAGAGATTAGACTGGAATGAACTTGGCTTAACAGCATTGACAAATGAGAATTTGTGTGTCAGAGCGTATTCGTCAGGAAAACGTGCTGCCTGATCTAAAGTGTTGGCATTCTTTTCAGCAAGAAATGTTCTAATATCACCATGGAGACACCTTTTAAATTCCTCTACCAGCATAAGCTTTCTAAGGCTTTCAAATTGGTTGTCAATTTTAACCGAAGCACACCATCTATCAAATAACTGTTCTTTTGAACGAGCAAATTCTACATGAGTCTGAGAGTTTTCTTTTTCACAACTACGAAACTTTTGTCTATAGGCTTCAGGAACTAATTCATAACCTTTAAGGATTAAATCCTTCACTCTATCATAATTTGATGCTTGCTCTACCGTCAATTGAGTGTAAATGTCCCTTGCCTTTCCGATCAAAACACTTTGAAGAAGTAAACTCCAATTTTCTTTTGGCCAGTTTAAATTTTCAGCAATTTTCTCAAAATGCAGAAAATATTGATCAACTTCTTTTTCCTGAAATGGTGGGACGAGACGTATTTGACGAGCCGCATCAAATTTTGATTGTGATTGTACAGGTGCATGTGCAGGAGGACTTGTTTGCGACTGTAATTCCATATGCTTCATTTCTAACTGAAACTGTCCTTCTTTCTCTTTCTCTCTTTCCTCTTTTTCTAACCTTTCTCTCTCTAACTGAAACTGTCTCTTTTTCTAATTTCTATAATTCCAGCTGATTTTGCAATTCTATTTTCCTTATTTCCAAATCATCAGCTGTTTCCTCCGTTAAATCAAAATCACTGTTGTTTGCTAATAAAATGTTTAATAATGAGTTTCTTAATTTCTTGCTTTCTCAAATATGTTTTAACTTTAATTTGTAGAAATTTACACAGCGCGAACAAATCTTCTTTGCGTAGTTCGTTAAATTCCTCCTGACTAGGCTCCAAGGCAAACTGTGCTGGGTCAAATGACATGCTGATAGCGTACTTCCTGACTTCTCAAATTTAGATAATGTTGTAAAACTGTATCAATTTAGAACTGTGTGGCAAAGCTGCCAGCTGATCAATAATGTAAACAAACTCTCCCGGAGGCCAGGCCCCCAATTTCTGTTACGTCAGCCGAGTGTAACAGAAAGACGTGTGAAGTCAAGGATTAAAAATCAAATATTTATTTACAATACTAAAATCATATACAATTTAAGTAAGGTTAATACAACAAATAAATGTGTGAAATATAGTCTTACTGTTCAGTGCTATACCGGTGTGCACTTTACAGTCCTTGATGACGCGCACAAATCACTCTTCTGTATAATGATAATCCAACACTGTTTGGTTGTACACAGTCCCAGTAAATGCCCAATATCCGATAGCCTTCAACAAATTTGAGTTTTTGATGACAGCTCTGAGGGATATTCTAGGTTCAGTATTCATCCGTAATTGATGAATGCTCATTTATCTATAAATGTAGGTTTTGTGGGATCTGATGGGTGACTTCCGAGGAATGGTAACGAAACCTCTTAAATAAAATATATATATCAGGCTAGTTTCTTCAATATTAGTAAAGCAGTCAACAGTTTCTAGTGATACCGGCTATAAGACATCCTGGTGTTCTATCACCGACCAGCATTCTCTTATCATTAAATCCCTAGATGTTTTCTCAATCTTAATATTTGAAGCACTTTTTCAGTAATAAATTCCTGAATCAGTGGAATAAAGCTAACTAATGACGATCTTATGCTCACCCTTTAAGTGGAGACTGTAGTGACTGACTGTATTTATATATAGTTGCACCCGATACGAGCCTTGATCAGTTATCAATGCACTGCCAACAAATTGATGCCATGTTTTCTTTCGCCATGAACCTATCTCATGCGCATGGTACCATCAACTAAGAATACAACTCGTTCAAGTAGAACCTCAGAATTGTGACGAAAAGGTAAATGTGAAGGAAATAAAAAGTTGAGACTAAAATTTGAAAACCCATCCTAAACTCTGGATATATGCAGTTGAAGTTGTGGTCTGCAATATTCACAACTTATTCATTACAATGCTCTCTAAAATGATTAGATTGAATATTCAATCTATCAGATTGGAATTAGTGACCAATCTGTTTGATTGAATATTTCGTCTATTATATTGACAATTGAATTTTATGTCTACAACAGATTCATTTTATCGTTTTCAAACTATTTCAATCCAATAAAAGATTGGTCACTAATTGCAAACTGATAGATTGAATATCAATCTAATTATTTCAGAGAGTGTGCAGTACAGTTTCTTCGTGGTTTAATTACAGGGTTTCCCACTATATCCGCGCCCCTTCCCTCTGTACTTTGATTCTCAAGTAAATTTAGAGAAATGTTGCCAGTCCAATGTTATAATATGTTGTAATCATATGGTTCGGCAATTCCAACTGGTGCCAGGGTCTATGGTCACTTATTCGACAATGTAATATATAATTTAGTTGGCAGATTCCAGCCACTGGGCATTTTTTTACACTTTGCCTTATTTTGTGGTTCAAATAATAGCGAGAGTGAGAATTAAGGTTTAATGTCGCGTTCAGCAATATTTCAAATAAGCACACTAAGTTGTTTCAGACATGATTAATTGAAAATATTATGAAATAATCATTCTCACTGCACCGGTTTTCTTTTCCGGTCTTCATATTTCTTTTTTCTTTTATTCCTTCTTCAATAATCAATAACAAAAAATCATGGCACTCTCTGCACCAAAAGAATACCACAAGCTCCATATGTTGTCTATAAAATGAACATAATGCTATCTGCGCCTGAGATCAAGTATCCTGCTGGTGTTAATTACAAACAAGATTTGTATAATAAACTACGATCACGGTTGATATACTATTTGCTCTGTAACATCTGTTCGTTTGTCTTTAAAGGATGCCAAGATACCGGTACCCGGAAGTAGCACGTAATGGAATTTAGCCGCCCAGATGTTCGATGTCAACAATGCTTTCGTATTGATAAAACATCACAAATCAAATGTATTGCTAATACGAGCGACTAAACACTTCAATTCCAATACTACTCCACGTCAATCCATGGAATTTTAGACTGACGTAAAAACGTAGAAAAGATTTCGAATAAGCGTAGAGCAAGAAAGGCCATTGAACGGCAAAGCCCAAAGCTGAAAATTGAATAGCCAAGTGAGTATGTATCAGATCCTCCTCGTGTCTGTAAGTCTACAAAAAATCCAATATTGATTAAAACAAGCTGACATGAGATGAGGCACAATCGGACGTCATATCGAGTGCACTGTAAACATCCGTACGTGTGAATATTTCTGATAAACTTTAAGAGAAACAGGCAAAAAGCTCAAACGTGAGGTCTTCCCCTTATTACAAACATGTGTATGAAAAAGCATTCACCGTGTGTGAGAAAAGGAACGAACATAACAAAACGCCTGTCCACTTGATTAAAATAAAAAAAATGTATTATTTTATATAAATGAGGGAAAAATAATAACTGGACTATAGATTTTATCATTTGTTAAGGAGATCCATTTATTTATTCCCATCTAAGAAAATGAGCGAGCATAACAGTCCTGGGTCAGATGGACGAGATGAAGATAAGGGATCACGCGGTGTTGTGGAATATGGAATTCCGGAGTGTGGAATTGTTGAGTGTAGAATTGTGAAGTGTGAGGCTGTGTGGTGTGGCATTATGGGAGGTGGCGTTGTGGAGTGCCGGATTGTGGAGTGTGGGGTGTGTGGTGGGCGTTGTGGCACGTGGTGTTGTGGATTGTGGGATGTGTGGGTTGTGGGATGTGGCGCTGTGGAACGGCGTTGTTGTGTGTGGGATGTGGAGTTGTGGGGCTGTGGAGTGTGGGATTTTGGGGTTGCGAGATTTCGTGGGTGTAGGATTCGAGTTTGAGTTTTGGGGTCTGGGGATGTGGTATTGTGGGATGTGGCGTTGTGGGGGTGGCGTTGTGGAGTGCCGGATTGTGGAGTATGGGATTGTGGAGTGTGGGTTGGGCGTTGTGGGATGTGGTGTTGTCGAGTGTGGGGTTGTGAGTTGTGGGATGTAGCGTTGTGGGATGTGGTGCTGTGGGATGATGCTGTGGAGTGTGGGATTGTGGAATGTGGAGTTGTGGGACTGTGCAGTGTGGGATTTTGTGGGTGTGAGATTTTGTGGGTGTTGGGATTTGAGTGTGGGTTCGGGGGTCTGGGCATGTGGCGTTGTGGAGGGTGGCGTTGTGAAGTATGGGAGTGTGGGGTGTGAGATTTTGGGGGTGTGCGTGTGAGCTTTTGTGGTGTGGTGTTGCTGGATGTGGCGTTGTTGGAGAGGCATTGTGGAGTGTGGGATTCTGCGTTGTGAGATTGTGGGACCGCGGGGTGTGGGGTGTGGGGTTGTGGATTCTAGGATTGTGGGAGCGGGGTGTGGTGTAGCCTTTGACGTAGCACAATACGATCCTCTTCTTCGCCTCTGTTGTTTACAGAGAATCCTGTCGTTCAACCGTGTTGGTAAATGATTTTACTGGCTGAGAGAGTATATATTTTCTTCTTACAAATGCACCTGTTATATTTTTACTTATACCACGCAGCTTGATGAGAATTCCGACTTCACTCTTATCAATGCATAATTTCATTGTGGAGTGTGGGATTCTGTGGTGAGGGATTGTGGGGCCGTGGGGTGTGGGGTTGTGGATTCTAGGATTGTGGGGTATGGATTGTGGACATCATCATTGTTGCCGGCATCATTGAAAACTGTTGACCGCTTCTCTCTTGCAGGAAACAAGCCTATGTTTATGTATACTACGATTGTCTTTTTAAATTTGGTGCTAATACTGTTATATGGAATATGGAATAGGTCTTTGGATTATGGACGCGGATATTCTCTAATGGACGACGGCTGGATTATGAATGACGGACTAGACGCTTGTAATTTGGATTATGGACGCGGATATTCTCTAATGGACGACGGCTGAATTATGAATGACGGACTAGACGCTTGTACTTTATGGGGTGCGGGATTGTGATGGTTTGTGGTGTGAGATTGTGGGGTGTAGATAGTGGTTTGTGGTAGTGGCGTTGTGGTGTGTAGCGTTGTGGAATGTGGGATGCGTGGTTGAGGGGAGTGCCGAAGCGAGATCCGCCATATTGACAGAAATACTCTTCCCCAAGCAAAACAAGTACTGAGAAATCTCAATTCCCAAGAAGTTCTAGGAAATCTCCAGAGTAAATCCGTCATAGTCCCAGCAGACAAAGCTTCAAATAATACAATGTTCATATGTAAATAATATTATTACCAGGTGCTGGTTAAAGAATTGAGTGTAAACGATATAACAAAAGAATACTGAACTCCCGGAATGCATAAATCTCCATACACAGCTAGATTCATAGTTGGTTCTGGAAGCTGCACCACCAAGCTTCTTTCAACCCTGTTGGCGAGGGCCCTTCAGGAGGTAAAAGCATTTTGGGAAAGGTATTGCGCCACTATTTCTGAAACCTCTGGCGTTGAATGTATGCGGATATTGAAAAACTCAAAATGTCTTACGGAAGAACTTGATACTAAAGGCCACATATCCACATGAGATTTCTCGACTCTCTATACTACAATCCCTCATCAGGACCTTATTGACCGTCTAAGTTCATTATTAGTATCTGTGTTCAAGAAAACTGATCATAGATATATTAATGTCGGAAGCCATAAAGCATTCTTTACATCTACTACATACAAGAGATATCATTCATGGGATGTTTCTTTGTTTATAGAGTTGCTTGAATTTCTCTTTAAAAATATCTATGTGAAATTTGGTAACACAATATGTCACCAGCATATAGGTATTCCAATGGGTACTAATTGTGCACCCCTGTTGGCTGACCTATATCTGTTCTCTTATGAATAGGACTATATGCAGGTGCTTTCAAAGACCGATCCATTCAAAGCCCGTTCCTTCTCATTCACCAAACGCTATATAGACGATCTTCTCGCTGTGGATAATCGCTGTATAAATTATGACGCAGTGAAGGATATATATCCACCTTCACTGGATTTAAAGGAAACTGCAGATTCAGACCAACATCTCTATAAAAATGAAGCGGCCATCTCTCTCGTCGACTTTATGACAAAAGAGATCATTACAATTTCGACATCGTAAACTATCCCTTTCTGGGGAGTAATATTCCAGTGGGACCTGCATATGGCGTATACAAAACTCGCCTAGTAGCATTTGCTAGATCCTGTGTTAAATGTGACGATTTTAATCAACGTCACAAAACATTGATGCAGAAACTTATAAAACAGGGCTATACCACCAAGCGCTTCCACTCAAAGTTTCTCAAATTTGGCGATACATGTACATATCGCATGCTGATAGCAAAATACGAGCGTAGCGTGCAAGATCATGGCGTTACGTTTCGTAGCTTGTGTCTAATCCGCTTAACCCGGGGCTAGGGGCCGTATGAACCCATGTACTTCAAGATCCTCGTGGTGCTCATATGAACAGACACAATCAAAGCGTGACTGAGATACATCATTATCTAGATGACGACTTTACAACGAATATTATGGATTAAGAATATTGATCAGCGAAACCGATTTGGTATTTTTGTAACATCATGATGTCTTGCCGGCATCATTGAAAACTGTTGACCGCTTCTCTCTTGCAGGAAACTAGCCTATGTTTATGTGTAATATGATTGTCTTTTGATTTTGGTGCCAATACTGGTATATGGAATATTCTGTAATGGACGACTGCTGAATTATGAATGACGGACCAGACGCTTGTAACTTCATTTTGAAGCGATGCCAAGGTTATCCGTACCCGGAACTCGTAGATAATAGAATGCTCAGCCAAGAAGTTCAATGCCACATAAGAGGGGGGAGAGATAATTAAGAGCAATATTTCGGCTATATAGCGACCTCTCATATTACGGTTACATACGGTTACAGCACAAACAACATTTTTTTGTGCATCAACCACCAGTGTGATACGGCCGACTCAACACTTCAATTGTAATTCTACCAATCTGTCCACGTAAACCTAAACACGGAGAAGCTCTGGGTTTGTAAAACCGTATCATTGATCAGAAAATGTCAGTAATCAGTGGGAAGGTTTACAATTCACTCGCTGGTTGCACCGTTCAATTCGCCAATACCTCGTAGAAGCTGAGATACAGTCCGGGATCCCTCCATGTACTCTTCCCACAACTTGAAGATTTTTCCCTGGGGGTCTCGGAAGGACTTCCGTTCGACTCTCTTCAATTTCCCCTCCGACACCAGACACAGTTGGATGTTAACCATCTGGGGTTCTCTAAACAACAGGCGCAGCAATCAACTCAATCCGTTATACTGTCCATTGAATAGAAGCTTATCTTCAATGGTGTTGTTGAGTGAGTGGATCATAAGATTAAGTCAACCTTTTGCAGGATATGTCCAGACATTCCAGAAATATAAAGAAAGATATTCAGTAAAGAAAAATCATTAAAAAAATTGCAAGTAATAAAATCATCCAATGATCAATCATTTATTTATTCTAAAATACAGCGCTTGTGAAGATCCTGAATGAACTAAGAACAGTACCGTGAAATTTAAATAAAACATGGAGTTGCTGGGCGGCGAAATTCGAATGAGAAGCGGCGCTTAAACTACAATTTTAATCAGTTTGCAATAATAGGACATAGCACATATGTAAAGTTCGTAAGAAAATGTTGACTCAAGTTGGGGACGAGTTTGTTTGGGGACCAAATGACCTGCACCCATTGATTAAACGATAGTTTTCACGTCGCACTATTCAGCAACTGTAGATTATATTTCCAGAATGTTCTACAAACCCTTTACATTATTTCCACACATGCATAACCCCTGCATTCAACTGGTGCTCACAAGGCTGGTGATATTTTTTTATATTGCGCAATAGAGGAGAGCCATGTGCGGTTTTAAACCTGCAACTCATCTGGCAAAGCACACCATAAATCGCGGTTAGCAGTTCGCTATTCGATATAATTGTACCTCTATTTTAACCCCTTTCCCGACCGAATGTCGACTTGATACTTGGTACATCTACTATGTTGGACATGTTCTATCAGATGACACCATTAGTTTCCGGATCTGACGCCAGGGGGCGCTGTTCTGAATAGCTAACTGGCTATTTTAACCCCTTTCCCGACGTAATTTCAACTTGATACTTGGTACCTCAACTATGTTAGATATGCTCTATCAGATGACACCATTAGTTTCCGGATCTGACGCCAGGGGGCGCTGTTCTGAATAGCTAACTGAATAACTAACTGCAGAATCGAATAACTAACTGGCTACTTTAACCCCTTTTCCGACCGAATATCACCTTGATTCTTGGTACAAAAACTATGTGAGACAAGCTCTACCAAATGACGTCATTAGTTTCCCGTTTCGCCGCCAGGGGGCGCTGTTCTGAATAGCTAACTGAATAGCTAACTGGCTATTTTAACCTCTTTTTCGACCGAATTTCGACTTGATACTTGGTACATCAACTATGTTGGACATGCTCTATCAGATGACATCATTAGTTTCCTGATCCGACGCCAGGGGGCGCTGTTCAGAATAGCTAACTGAATGACTAACTGCACTGTTGGTAAATGCACATCCGAAATCCAGCAAGAAAGGAGTTGCGTAAACACAATAACTCCTTGGTTGGTGTCTATCCTAGAAAAGTCTTATTGTCGGTATGCTATGTCGTAAAACCCCCCCCCCCCCCCCCCATACAAGATTACAACAGGATTAGCCACTTGTGCTTTATAGGTTTGGAGTGTGAGAGGCGTTTCGTTCATAGCACTGTGTTCATGGTCGAACGTAGAATGAACGCTGCCAGTGGTGTTTCCTGGTTTCATTGCCGTTTCACCTGGTTACCTGGGACCCAGGAATTGAACGAACTGGACCAGCCTTGCCGTTTCACCAAGTGGGTCGTTTTGCCTCGCCGTTGCCCAGTTTTCAGGATGCGCTTCACGGTGTAGTAGTCTTGCGCTGTTCTCGCCATGGGCTCAATTCTTCGTCTTAACACGTCCCTTGAAAGGGTTCCCCATGATGATCTTCCAGTTCATACACCCGCGTTTGTCGGGTTGTGATTGGTTGCGTCCTCGAACATCTAGGTATCGAGTGTGAACTTTAAGAAGATTTTTCTTTGCTTAAACTACAAGCGTCAGTAGATTTCGCCGCGACAAAAGATATAGGTTGTATTCGAGATATCACGTGATCGAATTACTTTCAAATTACCCGTCTCCTTGCCCGCGGGTTCAACCGTCTTATCCGCCATCTTACCCGCGGGTCTATCAACCTTACCCGGTGACGTCACTGCTCTTTGTACTCTTGCACTTGCAAATGTGATGCTGGAAGCCTATTTTTACACTACTGCCTGATAAGTTATTAGTAAAAGTTTAAGCACATTGTCACTGTCCCTTAATAGGCATAGAGGATAGACTTTGTGCTTGATTTAGCAGCCATGGAACCTGGCATAACATGATATGCTATTAAAATGATAAACTATCTCTGCGAATGAAGCATTCTGGCGGCGATAGTAGTAACCAAAGGGCATTTCGACTCAGTGGCGCCTCACTGCGCATGCGCGAGAACAAAAAAATGGGGCGGTCATGGGGCGGTGTGCGCAGGAGTGTTATGCGCAGGTATGACGTCACTTCCGGTCTGGGTGAATGGGGCGTGACCTTGGGGGCATGTATTCCTGTGTGGTGATGCGGTCTGGCGGTGATGCGGTCTGCCTCCGCGGACCGAAAGTAGTCCCAAAACCGTGGGTTTTCGTGAGAATGTTCGGCAATCTGTAGGAACCGCTAGTGGACCGATTGGGTCGAGTGAGGTATCAAAGTGAAGTATTCGTGAAGGGGCATCTGATGGGTTGGGTGTGGGGTTGAAATATCGTCATTCTGCGCATGCGCGGTGGACAAAGATTATGGAAATAGACGTTTTGGGTATAGGTGGTCCACTAGTGGCCCTATGGAGTCGTATGAGGTATCAATGTGAAGCATTCGTGAGGGAGCATCCACCTGGACTAGTGTTTCGCCCGTTGTCCACATTCTGCGCATGCGCAGACAGGGAATTGTGGGAAAAGGGTATGGAAATAGACGTTTTGGGGTCTAGGTAGGCCACTAATGGTCCGATGGAGTCGAGTGAGGTATCAATGTGAAGCATTCGTGAAGGGGCATCCGACGGGATGGGTGTGACGTGGAACTGACGTCATTCTGCGCATGCGCATATATTTCATCCAAGTATAGCGGATAGCGGTTGTCGTGAATAACAACAAGTTCAGCAAGGCTTATACAGCTTACTATCCCCAATGTTACATCATACCCAGGCTGGGGGAGCCGCCCTGGGTATGTTTAGTATGTTCATAGCAAAACAAATTGAAATATCAAACCCCATGTTTTATTATTTAACGCACCGTCACATTTAATGTTTACTGAGCTCAAGTCAACGATCAGCATGTAGACATAGAGAGTATATACGGCATGTTATGCTATTCATCAGTGCAAGGTTGACGCATTCAGCCTATGGGGTGGTCGGTCAGCTTGGTAACGAAGAACGTAGCATTGGTGACCCTCTCTACGACCCATTGTGTGTTGGGGCGTTGACGATGTGCCCATCTCAAGGGATCCACGGTGTCCAGTTTCTCCAGCATCGTCTCTAGCGACGCCCGGTTAATGATGGTGAACGGTTGGTCAAACACATGACTGTTATTACTGGCATAATAATACCGTAACTGGTCCGTCTCTTTGTGACGTAAGATGTAGCCGAAACCGACATTCAATTTGAAGACCGTAGCTTGGTCATTGAAGATGGCTTCCACGTAGCTGCGTAGAAGGGTGAGGTCGGTCAGTGGGAAATTGTAGATATCTGGAATGGAAAACGTGCCTTATCATGGGCCATTGGCGCCGATAGATGTCACTCACTGGATGGGCGTGCTGTAACAGATCGCTAGGAATATCCACTGCATCTTCCAGAAAATGTTCGATGTCGTCAGGCGTATGACTGGCAACAATAATGCTAGGGACTGGCTGGATATCTAGGCTCTTCTGAACTGTGGGTATAGGCGGGCTCTCCGTGATCGCATCACCAGTGGCATTCGTTTCCTCGGGCTCATCTTCACTGGGTCTGACCCTCCTGGGTGCCACTTTAATGGGAAGTTGTCGCCCAAACCGTAGAGACGGGGTATGAATCAAACGCTGATGCCGTCTTAACTGACTGGGTCGTTTGAAGAGTTGACCACATTCATTACATTGTTCCGTCGTCCCCTCGTGGAATGAGCGTTCGTGGCGCAGTAAATAATCCTCCCGATTAAGTGACCGTGCGCAGGTTATACAAGTATACCGTGCGCCGTTGTGGATGGAGGACTCGTGCCGTCGCAAATCTTCTAGGCGAGTAAACTGCTTCTGGCAAGTTGTGCAAGTGAACATCTTGGTGGTTGACGGTGTCGTAGCTCCTCTCGTCAGATAGGCTCAAGCTGGTGAGGCAGGCTTAGGCTGGTCAGGCAGGCTCAGGCTGTTGAGGTGAAGCAGGTCAATGAATGCAGCAATGCCCTAAAAATTCTCACTTTTATACACCTACATAGAAGTGCCCGGATGCAGGCGCGGACGTCACCGAAAAAAACACTCACATACAACTCACCACATGCAGTCGCCCCCTCAAGACCCTCATCCGGATGCAGGCGCGGACGTCAGCGAAATTCTGGCGGGAAAAACCCCACAGACAGGTCAGTACATGCATTCCTATCATGTTCCCAGGTCACGCCCGATTCACGCATAATAAAAGGGTTGACCTGTAATCTTTGTTGTTGTTGCTCTCTTTTTTGGACTAACCCATCAGAATAGTACGTATCACGGACTACACCCGTAGAGCCACGTATAGGCGCGCATGCGTGACATGGTCTATAAAACACGTCCCTCTGGATCCCACACCCCATTCCTACGGTTGCAGAGCCATGACGGACACCCATCCCTATGCGACTCGCATTTTACAGCATGCAACCGTGGTTAATTCACTCACGGGTTACCGAGCAGTGGTTCGGTCCATGTTTGCAGATGGCGACGACAACAAGGGGCGACGCCAGATCCTGGAAGAGTTCACAGAAGCGGTAATCGACAGAGTGCACTCGATGGAGAGGTGTGCCATCACTCACCACTACTGGACTATGACAGCCATCCTTGATGCTCGGGCTATGGACCACGAGCGCTCACGCCGCAACCAGCGACGGTTGGTTGGCCTAGTCATGGTCTGTGCCCTATTGACCCTGGCGCTGTGGCAATCACAGCGACAGAAAAAGAACGGCTCCTTCAGAGCCTCCACAGATGCGCTTATGTGCAACCGATATATACGAGGGTCAGACACAGTGTGCGTCATTCACCGATCGTCATTGGACCATAAATACGAGAGACAGTCAGAGGGTGTGTCATTCACCGTTCGTCATTTGGGTCAACCATGTCACCAGTTCTACGAGCCATCCTTCCCCTTACACCCCGGGTGGGGTTACACGTCTATGTAGATAAAGTCACCCTCGTGGAAGACCGTGGAGATGTTTGCTGGTCGCAAGCTGAGACCGTATCGAATACGGTTACGCTACACCGTGACGTCTGGACCAAATTTAAACGGGTGTTGAGTGGTGAGCTCGACGGAAACCTCATCCACATAGGCAATGCCATCTACGTACACCGTGGACCCTTCTCCCCACGCCTGGGCCGTTACCAAGACCCTACGCGAGGCTTCACCCTAGACCCCGATCTGTGGACAGCCTTCGAGAGAGTGGTGCCTATTGTGGACCAGCTGTTTACACCGGACGAGCGGTCATCAGACGAGTTGGAGTGGGCTCGTGCCCTGAGAGAAGTGACGGCAGAACCAAATGAACAAATGTCTAGCAATGAAGCGGAGGCAGACGACGATGCCAATGATTACCCGCCTAGACTCAGTCAGCCCAGTGACATGACCACCCCATCCTTTGATCTCACGGGGTTCTCCCTATAAATACGAGAGACAGTCAAATCTGGTACCATTCACGTACTGACCATGACGGAGCATATAATACTGGCGTATCTCAGCTTGACCCCCGAGGTTTTCCTGCACGTTTATGCGGATACGGTCGATATCATGGAGGAGGTGGGTGCCCGGCTCACATTCGGTTGTCTCGGGAGGGCTGGACCAAATTCAAACGGGTGTTGTCTGGTGAACCTCGTTCACTTGTGTCACGATGTGTACATCCGACGCGGCCCCTTCTTTGCTCAATTGGCTCGGCTAGATGGGGGTACAGTGCATTTTACCCTTCACCCTGATCTATGGTCTGCGTTGGAAGATGCCGTGGCAGATGTGGATCAAGTGCTTATCAAGCGGTCATCAGACGAGTTGGACTGGTCATTTACCATTGACACTGTGCTGGCAGAAGCCAAAGAAGAAACTCCGGCCCAAGATATACCCGTTATAAATAAACGATAGAGCCAGGGTCCATCATCATGTGTCACCATGAAGAGCTGGGAGAAGGTGTTGGATAACTTATACTACAGTCCCGACAGTCCGGCGGCCTATAGTGCATTGACGGCTCTCTATCGAGCGGCCAAACCCCAGGAGATACAACGTGCCCAAGTCCGAGATTGGTTAAGAAAACATGACACCTATACCTTACATCGAGCTGCCCGTCGCCATTTTCTACGGAACCGGGTCATCGTGCGAGGACTAGATGCCCAATGGCAAGCGGATTTGGTCGATATGAGCGCCTTTGCCAAACACAACGATGGGAATTGGTATATCTTGACGTGCATCGATATCCTGTCGAAGTATGCGTGGGTGGTACCCATCCGGACGAAAACGGGGGCGAATCTCATAGCGGCGTTCAAGGACATCTTCAAGACCGGGCGCAAACCCATGTATTTGCAAACCGACGCAGCCACGGAATTCCTCAACCGTCCGTTCCAACAGTTTCTGGAAGACCAGAAGGTGTTTTTCTTCCATACGTACAACGAGACCAAGGCTTCCGTGGTGGAAAGGTTCAACAGGACATTCAAAGGTCGCATGTATAAATATTTCACCTACAAGAATACAAGACGGTACATCGATGTTCTCCCGAAACTTGTGAGTGGTTACAATCGAGCCTATCACCGTGACCCAACGCAATGAAGCCCAAGTCCGGCGTGTCTTGTACCCCAGGCAATCGCAGCGAACGCCGAAGGAGGTCTTCAAGGTCGGGGACCCTGTACGGATCAGTAAAGTCAAGGGCAAGTTCGAGAAAAGTTACTTGCCCAACTGGAGCGATGAGCATTTCCTGATTAAACGGCGCCTACCCTGACAGCAGCGAGTTGATGAACTGGAAGATCTTCAAGGGGAACCGTTGCTCAGCAAGACTACTACACGGTGGAGCAGATTTTGAAAACGGAAGGTCGACGTGGCAAACTGTTTCATTTCGTCAAATGGCAAGGCTGGCCCAGTTCCTTCAATTCCTGGGTCGCTGCCAACCAGGTGAAACGACTATAAAGCCAGACACCACTACCGTCATCCTTCATTCCACGTTCGACCACGGTGCTATGGACAAACAGCAGCTGCCTCTGAACACAGCGTCTCCCAAAACGCGCAAAGCGCAAGTGGGCTTTGTGGTGATAGTGCTAACCCTGCTGAGTGTGTTGTACGGAGGTGTGTTTTACGACGTAGCCTATGTCAGCACGCTACTTAACCAACTGAGAACTCCAGCTGTGAGTGGCAGTGAAACCAGTCTACAGATTGCACCAGTCAACCCCGTATCGAGCCCAGTCATCACCACCACCACCAAACCACATGTACAAGCCACATCGAGCTCCACACCGAGTATACAGTCCACACCTACACCAAGTACACCCACTACGTCTGAAAACCCACTGGATTTCATCCCTCACAGTGAACAGACAACGACGACCGATGTTGTACCCCCCACCATCATCACTCACAGTGAACAGACAACGACGACCGACGTTGTACCCACCACCACCACTCCAGTTCACTCGTACCAAATTTACAAGAGCGGGTTACCACGACAGCGCATACAGCTCGAACCATGGACCCTCGGTGGCAGCATCCCTTCACTTGCGTCATCGCAGGACGGACGGGTTCCAGCAAAACGCGCTTCGTCAGGAAGCTCCTTCAACACGCCGACAGCATGATCACCCCATCCATTGCCCGAGTCGTGTGGTGTTACGGAGAATGGCAGGCAGCGTATGCAGCAATGCCCCACATCACGTTCGTGGAAGGCGGCACCTGGACCCTCGCCTGTTGGGCTATGATTATGAACTTTCGCTAAATCCGCTCTTGGATATTGAAAACATTCGCACCCTCCTTAGAAATCCGTACATTTACGAGGTCAACCTTCTTTATCAAACATACTCGATATAATGGTATTTTATACCACTCTGCTATAGATGTGTGTGACGTTTTCATTTCGATTAAATGCGATGTTCAATTATTGAAAAAAAATAATAAAAAATCGTCGGCTCTTAACAAGGTGAACTGTTTTTCGATAACTAATTATGGCCTTGCTTAGGCCTTATGTTGTTTGCAAAACATACTTATCTAGATTGCGGTGAATTAGGCTCAATACTGCTGCCTCATTCAGGAATAATTAGCAAAACACTAAAGTAAATCTCGTCAGATGTCAGAACAGCCCTGCGCGGAGAGTGCCAAAAGACGTTTTCGCGTCCAAGATGGTACAGCAAAGCTATAATCGAAGGGCCGTAGCTTTGTATGAAAATTGACAAGGAATCATAAGATTAATCCACAGCGGTAATGAGCGTCCCATCTATTGACGGAACATTCAGCATCTTCTTATCATATATTATCCCACGAGAGCTCTCCAGAACCGTTTCACCCTCCTTCGCTCTCTACACAAATCGGTTAATTGCACTAACCAACATTACTCTACACAGCATGCAACAACTTCCAGGTTTTCTACTTTGGCCTAACTTACGCAAATAATTTAAAAAGATAAAAAAAAATTACTTCAATTATTTCGAGAACTTTAATGACAGAAATGGATAATTCTATAGAAAGCTAGTTCACGTACCGAGAGCTTACATGATAGAATCACAGAGAAGATTTTTCTTCTCAATACAAAAAGTCTGATCGAATGTTCAGTAGCCATCTATCGTCCATAAAGAACACCCTCCCCCCCCCCCCACCCTCCCACCCCACTTCAAAATTGAAAGACATTATTCACATGCCAGAACCACCAATCCTATCAGCAAACTTTAAGAGGGTACGTTACCTATAGACGCGATAAATTTATATAAGGCACAAAACAATGTATCTTTCACCGTGCCGAGTTCTGGCAATAGAGATAATTACCAAAATCCCATGTTAAAGGATAGGAGAACACCTCAAATCCAAAGTGTAGGCCACCTGCAAATCAAGTGTAAATTTGAGTTTGTCCGTCAGATATGTGAAATTTGAGTTTTTGATGACAAGCTCTGAGGGATATTCTAGGTTCACTATTCATCCGTAATTGATGAATGCTCATTTATCTATAAATGTAGGTTTTGTGGGATCTGATGGTTGACTTCCGAGGAATGGTAACGAAACCTCTTTTGGGGGACCTGTCCAGGCCTGGGGGGGGGGGGCGAAATGTCCCCCGCCCCTTAATTATTTTTCTTACCCGTTGAGCTAGGGAGCTGAAATTTTTCACACTATACCCTTGGGTCAAGCTCTACCAGAAAATGTAAAAAAAAATCCATAATGGCCACTTTGATGACGTCACAGTGACGTCATTTTTAAAAACGGTTTTTCGGTCAGATTTTCCGAATTTTTTATTTATGCAATTTCTCCGCGAAAACTAGACGATAAATTAGTAAATATTAATATGATGTGAAATTAAATAGTTTTTGCCAACTTTTCATCGCGGAAAAGCAGAAATTTTGAAGAAATATGACAAAGATATCACTTTTCTGGTACCCCAAGTGGCCGCCATCTTGAATTTACCCATGATCCTCTGCTCGGGGGGTTATGCAAATAGGGTCAAAATGACCCCAATATGATAAACTATAAAGTCACGGAGCTTCAGCTCTCCATTTTTAGTCCACCATCACCAGATGGTGGGCTGTTTAAATCGCTTTTCCGTCCGTCGTCCGTCGTCCGTCAGTCCGTCCGTAAACAATTCTTGTTATCGCGATTTCTCAGGAACCATTTTATGGATCTTTCTCAAATTTGGTACACAGGTTCCCCTTGGGGTCTAGTTGTGCAAGATACCTTTTCTGGTCGGATTCGGAAATCCAATATGGCCGCCAGGCAGCCCCATGAAACCTTGTTATCGCGATTTCTCAGGAACTACTTCATGGATCTTTCTCAAATTTGATACACAGGTTCCCCTTGGGATCTAGTTGTGCAAGATACCTTTTCTGGTTCGATTCGAAAATCCAATATGGCCACCAGGCAGCCATCTTGGATTTCCCCATGAAACCTTGTTATCGTGATTTCTCAGGAACTACTGCATGGATCTTTCTCAAATTTGGTACACAGGTTCCCCTTGGGGTCTAGTTGTGCAAGAAACCTTTTTTGGTCCGATCCGAAAATCCAATATGGCCACCAGGCAGCCATCTTGGATTTCCCCATGAAACCTTGTTATCGCGATTTCTCAGGAACTACTGCATGGATCTTTCTCAAATTTGGTACACAGGTTCCCCTTGGGGTCTGGTTGTGCAAGATACCTTTTCTGGTCCGATTCGAAAATCCAATATGGCCACCAGGCAGCCATCTTGGATTTTCTCATGAAACCTTGTTATCGCGATTTCTCAGGAACTACTGCATGGATCTTTCTCAAATGTGGTACACAGGTTCCCCTTGGGGTCTGGTTGTGCAAGATACCTTTTCTGGTCCGATTCGAAAATCTAATATGGCCGCCAGGCAGCCATCTTGGATTTCCCCATGAAACCTTGTTATCGCGATTTCCCAGGAACTACTTCATGGATCTTTCTCAAATTTAATACACAGGTTCCCCTTGGGATCTAGTTGTGCAAGATACCTTTTCTGGCTCGATTAGAAAATCCAATATGGCCACCAGGCAGCCATCTTGGATTTCCCCATGAAACCCTGTTATCGCGATTTCTCAGGAACTACTGCATGGATCTTTCTCAAATTTGGTACACAGGTTCCCCTTGGGGTCTAGTTGTGCAAGATACCTTTTTCTGGTCTGATTCGAAAATCCAATATGGCCACCAGGCAGCCATCTTGGATTTCCCCATGAAACATTGTTATCATCATTTCTCAGGAAGTACTGCATGGATCTTTCTTAAATTTGGTACACAGGGTCCCCTTGGGGTCTGGTTGTGCAAGATACCTTTCTGGTCCGATTCGAAAATCCAATATGGCCACCAGGCAGCCATCTTGGATTTCCTCATGAAACTTTGTTATCGTAATTTCTCAGGAAGTACTGCATGGATCTTTCTCAAATTTGGTACACAGGTTCCCCTTAGAGTCTAGTTGTGCAAGGTACCTTTTTTGGTCCGAATCGAAAATCCAATATGGCCACAAGACGGCGATCTTCGATTTCTCCATGAAACCTTATCGCGATTTCTCAGGAACTACTGCATGGATCTTTCTCAAATGTGGTACACAGGTTCCCCTTGGGGTCTGGTTGTGCAAGATACCTTTTCTGGTCCGATTCGAAAATCCAATATGGCCGCCAGGCAGCCATCTTGGATTTCCCCATGAAACCTTGTTATCGCGATTTCCCAGGAACTACTTCATGGATCTTTCTCAAATTTAATACACAGGTTCCCCTTGGGATCTAGTTGTGCAAGATACCTTTTCTGGCTCGATTAGAAAATCCAATATGGCCACCAGGCAGCCATCTTGGATTTCCCCATGAAACCCTGTTATCGCGATTTCTCAGGAACTACTGCATGGATCTTTCTCAAATTTGGTACACAGGTTCCCCTTGGGGTCTAGTTGTGCAAGATACCTTTTTCTGGTCTGATTCGAAAATCCAATATGGCCACCAGGCAGCCATCTTGGATTTCCCCATGAAACATTGTTATCATCATTTCTCAGGAAGTACTGCATGGATCTTTCTTAAATTTGGTACACAGGGTCCCCTTGGGGTCTGGTTGTGCAAGATACCTTTCTGGTCCGATTCGAAAATCCAATATGGCCACCAGGCAGCCATCTTGGATTTCCTCATGAAACTTTGTTATCGTAATTTCTCAGGAAGTACTGCATGGATCTTTCTCAAATTTGGTACACAGGTTCCCCTTAGAGTCTAGTTGTGCAAGGTACCTTTTTTGGTCCGAATCGAAAATCCAATATGGCCACAAGACGGCGATCTTCGATTTCTCCATGAAACCTTATCGCGATTTCTCAGGAACTACTGCATGGATCTTTCTCAAATGTGGTACACAGGTTCCCCTTGGGGTCTGGTTGTGCAAGATACCTTTTCTGGTCGATTCGAAATCAATATGGCCACCAGGCGGCCATCTTGGATTTCCCCATGAAAACCTTGTTATCGCGATTTCTCAGGAACTACTGCATGGATCTTTCTGACATTTGATACACAGGTTCCCCTTGTGGTCTAGTTGTGCAAGATACCTTTTCTGGTCCGATTCGAAAATCCAATATGGCCATCAGGCAGCCATCTTGGATTTCCATGAAACATTGTTATCGTCATTTCTCAGGAAGTACTGCGTGCATCTTTCTCAAATTTGGTACACAGGTTCTCCATGGGGTCTGGTTGTGCAAGATACCTTTTCTGGACCGATTCGAAAATCCAATATGGCCTCCAGGCAGCCATCTTGGATTTCCTCATGAAACTTTATCGTCATTTCTCAGGAAGTATACTGCATGGATCTTTCTCAAATTTGGTACACAGGTTCCCCTTAGGGTCTAGTTGTGCAAGATAACTTTTTCGGTCTGAATCGAAAATCCAATATGGCCACAAGATGGCCATCTTGGATTTCCCCATGTAGCCTTGTTATCGCGATTTCTCAGGAACTACTGCATGGATCTTTCTCAAATTTGGTACACAGGTTCCCCTTGGGGGTCTAGTTGTGCAAGATACCTGTTGTGGTCTGATTCACAAATCCAATATGGCCACCAGGCGGCCATCTTGGATTTCCCCATGAAACCTTGTTATCGCGATTTCTCAGGAACTACTGCATGGATCTTTCTTAAATTTGGTACACAGCTTCCCCTTGGGGTCTAGTTGTGCAAGAAACCTTTCTTGGTCCGATTCGAAAATCCAATATGGCCACCAGGCAGCCATCTTGGATTTCCCCATGAAACTTTATCGTGATTTCTCAGGAAGTACTGCAGGGATCTTTCGCAAATTTGGTACATAGGTTCCCCTTGGGGTCTAGTTGTGCAAAATACCTTTTTTTGGTCCGATTTGAAAATCCAATATGGCCGCCAGGTGGCCATCTTGAATTTCCCCTTGAAACATTGTTATCGTGAATTCTCAGGAAATATTTCATGGATCTTTCTGAAATTTGGTACACAGGTCCCACGTGGGGCCTAGTTGTGCAAGATACGTTTTTTGGTCCGATTCGAAAATCCAAGTTACGCTTCACATTAATACGGTATTCCCGATTTGTGACGTTGCATCACAAGAGTCGGCGGATCAAACCGTGGGGCATATTCTATATATTGACTATAGAGAATATCCACACCTTCACCTTCCATATCAAGGAGTTCAAATAATTCAGAATTAAAATGTATTTCTTCAAATTTTAAATCAGTTTTCTTTAGTCCATGCAGTTGCAAGTGAACTGCCCCACCCTTTCGTCTGCCGGCAGGTCGGCTACATGAAGGCACGTCACTCTTGTGACTCAACGTCACAACTCGACAACTGTAGACTACTGCATGTTTCGATCCAAGGGAGATAATGAGGATTCAGGCACTTTCGAAGTTTCAACATTACTGCGCGAACCAGATCCCTTCCGTATTAAGTATTGTACTATCTTACTATTTTCGAGCATGGTATTTTAAAAGAGATATCTCAAACTAGCCCAGTAAACAGAACAGAATTAGCATTCGTTCCTAGTTATAAAATCTTAAGTATGTTTCGTAGCTCATGCCAAAGTGTCAAAGAGCTTTGTCTTCGCTTCCAGTACCCAATGATGACACGTGCAAAAAAATAAATAAATAAAAAATACTACAAAACTTGTATTATAACAACCGACATAAGTACAGTTTCTAGAAATCTTGAAACTCCTGAAACTTAGATTATATCTTGGTGTTTTTGAGTGTCCCTTTTTCGTTATTTTTCGCTCAGATTCGAAATTCTGTAAACAAAATTACAAGATCCTTCAGGATCTCTCGTTTGTCGTTCCGGAGATAGCGCAGAAAGTTTGGTAGGGGGGCCATAATGCCTCCCCCCCCCCCCAAGCCAGGAAGGGGTAAATGAAATATATATATCAAGCTAGTTTCTTCAATATTAGTGAAGCAGTCAACAGTTTCCAGTGATACCGGTTATAAGACATCCTGGTGTTCTTATCAAATCCCTATCACCGAGCAGCATTCTCTTATTCATTAAATCCCTACATGTTTTCTCAATCTTAATATTTGAAGTACTTTTTCAGTAATAAATCCCTGAATCAGTGGAATAAAGCTAACTAATGATGATCTCATCGTCACCCTTTAAGTGGAGACTGTAGTGACTGACTGTATTTATATATAGTTGCACCCGATACGAGCCTTGATCAGTTATCAATGCACTGCCAACAAATTGATGCCATGTTTTCTTTCGCCATGAACCGATCTCATGTGCATGGTACCATCAACTAAGAATACAACTCGTTCAAGTAGAACCTCAGAATTGTGACGAAAAGATAAATGTGAAGGAAATAAAAAGATGAGATTCTAAAATTTGAAAACCCATTCTAAACTCTGGATGTATGCAGTTGAAGTTGTGGTCTGCAATATTCACAACTTATTCATTACAATGCTCTCTAAAATGATTAGGTTGAATATTCAATCTATCAGATTGAAATTAGTGACCAATCTATTCGATTGAATATTCCGTCTATTATATTGACAATTGAATTTTATGTCTACAACAGATTCATTTTATCGTTTTCAAACTATTTCAATCCAATAAAAGATTGGTCACTAATTGCAATCTGATAGATTGAATTTCAATCTAATTATTTCAGAGAGTGTGCGATACAGTTCCCACGTGGTTTAATTACAGGGTTTTCCACTATACCCGCGCCCCTTCTCTCTGTACTTTGATTCTCAAGTAAATTTAGGAAAATGTTTCCAGTCCAATGTCATAATATCTTGTAATCATATGGTTCGGCAATTCAAACTGGTGCCAGTAATGTAATATATAATTTAGTTGGCAGGTTCCAGCCACTGGCATTTTTTTTATACTTTGGCTTATTTTGTGGTTCAAATAATAGCGAGAGTGAGAATTAAGGTTTAATATCGCGTTCAGCAATATTTCAAATAAGCACACTAAGTTGTTTCAGACATGAATAATTGAAAATATTATGAAATAATCATTCTCACTGCACCGGGTTTCTTTTCCAGTCTTCATATTTCTTGTTTCTTTTATTCCTTCTTCAATAATCAATAACAAAAGATCATGGCACTCTCTGCATCAAAAGAATACCACAAGCTCCATATGTTGTCTATAAAATGAACATAATGCTATCTGCGCCTGAGATCAAGTATCCTGCTGGTGTTAATTACAAACAAGATTTGTATAATAAACTACGATCACGGTTGATATACTATTTACTCTGTAAGACATCTGTTTGTTCGTCTTTAAGGGATGCCAAGATACCGGTACCCGAAAGTAGCACGTAATGGAATTTAGCCGCCCAGATGTTCGATGTCAACAATCCTTTCGTATTGATAAAACATCACAAACCAAATGTATTGCTAATACGAGCGACTAAACACTTCAATTCTAATACTACAAACTCCACGTCAATCCATGGAATTTTAGACTGACGTCAAAACGTAGAAAGGATTTCGAAGAAGTGTAGAGGATGAAAGGCCATAGAACGGCAAAGCCCAAAGCTGAAAATTGAATAGTCAAGTATGTATGTATCAGATCCTCCTCGTGTCTGTAAGTCTACAAACAATCCAGTATTGACTAAAACAACCTGCCATGAGATGACGTACAATCGGACGTCATATCGAGTGTACTGTAAACATCCGTACATGTGAATATTTCTGATAAACTTTAAGAGAAACAGGTAAAAAGCTCAAACGTCAGTCTTCCCCTTATTACAAACATGTGTATGAAAAAGCAATCACTCTATGTGAGAAAAGGAGCGAACATAACAAAACGCCTGTCCACTTGATTAAAACAAAACAAAATGTATTATTTTATATAAATGAGGGAAAAATAATAACTAGACTATAAATTTTATCATTTGTTAAGGAGATCCATTTATTTATTCCCATCTAAGAAAATGAGCGGGCATAACAGTCCTGTGGATTCTAGGATTGTGGGGCTGTGGGTGCGGGTGTGAGATTGTGGGATTGTCGGGTATGGATTGTGGGGCGGGAGTTTGTGGGTTGCGGGATTGTGGTGGCTTGTGGTGTGAGATTGTGGGGTGTAGGTAGTGGGTTTGTGGTAGTGGGGTTGTAGTGTGTAGCGTTGTAGAATGTGGGATGTGTGGTTGAGGGGTGTGGCGAGGCGAGGTGTGGGATTTTATGTTGTGCTGTTGTAGGGTGTGGCGATATGGGGTGTGTGATTGCGGGGTGTGGAATTATGGAGTGTGTGATTGTTCAAAGACACAGGAAGTAGCATCATTTATCTGAATTCAATGAACTGAACTGCACATTACCCACACAGAATACAGTTGATCATAAGATTATAGTGTATCCTCAGTGCACATACCCCACTTGGCATCAAACCATTCCTCAGTTTCGTAGAAATTAGTTGTATTAGTCCTTTCCCGCGTTTTTATACGCCCGCAAAAGGGCGGACGTATTATGTGATGGCGGTTTCCGTCCGTCTGTCTGTCTGTCTTCATTGGCTCAACGGTGGTTGGACAACGTTGGCCCACCGAGCAAAAAGCCGTTGGGCCAACCAAAATGATGACCCTTGGCCGACGATGGCCCACCGTTGGGCCAACGTCGGTGTGTTATCTGGGTATGGCAGCATAATCATTTTTTAATAATCTTTCTTTTTATCCAGTCTATGGAAAATGAACTCGCTTGGATAATTTATATGGTTACTATGGCAACATAATCATTTTTTAATATTCAATTTGCTTTTATTATTATTATTTTTTATTCAGTCCATCAGTAAAGAGTTACTTACTCAGTCAAGAGCCAGAAGCCTATCGAAGACGAACTCGTTTGCATAATTCATATGGGTGCTATGGCAACATAATTATTATTATTATTTTGTTTTATTATTTATTTACTTTTTTCTTCTTCCTTATTTTTTATTCAGCCCATCAGTCAAGAACCAGTCCCTGGCATGTCATTCATATACATTTCACACTATAATAGCAGTATTTGCAGGAAAGAAAGCAGTAAATATATGTCTAAACCCACTCTCTTATATCATATTGCAAGATTTCTGATTTTTACAAAAGGTTATGCTTCCCAAAAATAAGTAATAATATAAGAACTATTCTCCGTAAACATGCTAAGTAGTCGAGTTCAAATTGAATGAATTATGACTGGCTACTGTCAGGGGTACATTTCACTATTACTATGTGTACATTACAACTCATTAAATTCACCATTCGACCAATTACAACCCATTTCAAGACTCTGTGGATATGCAGCACCAAGCTTGATTGGCTAGACATGGTTGCCGTAACTTACATGTAGTCAAGCCTTAAAACAGTTACCCCAGAGTCGAGGGGTTTTCAGATGCGCAGCTTCGTATTACCGATTTTAGATGAGATTTGTTGAGCTGTATTTCCAGAAATTATTGCTATTGTTTTATTGATGTTAAGTGCAATTGAGAATGCATAGCATCGAAACCTCATCTTCCGACCAGAGTAGGTACCTCCGCGACAGCGATCGAAAAATGATCTTGAAACCCTGAGGGTGAATTTTCGTGTGTTCGGAAACGTGGCTCTAGCTTTGCCAGATTTTATCAGGCCTTGTGTTCACCACATGTAACTTTCGTGGCTGGAATATTTTTTTTGTTTCTTCCAGTCCTCTCTACGTGGTCTATCCATCAGAGTTACCGGGTGCCATCAAGAAGACATACAATGTTGGGTTTGATCCAAGGCGATCGAGGCGAGGATGATCGATTATCCTATATAAAACAGACTTCTCCTAGTCCTGGAATCATGCCAACTTTCTCACAAACTGATTTCCCTGATGATATTCATACACCAATTGATTTTCGTGGAGACTCGATGATCGTTGATGCAGGCCTCGATTCACGACGTTTCACAAATATTTTCGACGTTTATCTCACAATGTGTAAGATTTATTACCCATGATAACCTGCTCGTGGATTCGTTCAAAGACACACACTTGTACCACTGATCTAGCTATCTGTAGAATATTGGTGACCGGATAGTAGGGTATTGTACATCACCAGAAGTCCAGTCTAGTTTTTATGGACTTCTGACATTACTCACAATTAAGGACGTCCAAGACACAAGGAATCCAACCTTCGGACATGGTGTCTCCCATGTTGCCAGAATCCAATTATTTATGAAGCCCAGAACCAAAGTATCCATATTTTTCAATATCGATGCGTGCTTATGCGAAGCAAATGTGAGAACAGAATCTATCTACATACATTATGTTCAGATAGATTTATTTTCGGGAAACGCGTAGAAGGCATCTCCGGCAACCTAGTACCCCGGAGTTTTCGGGGCCTAGGCGGCCCCTGGACCCTCACCTTATCGTCTGAGAGGATTCGCTTATTTTAGCTTTGTGTAAATTAGTGATATTGGTAGGCTTACGCGTATTGGTTTCTAATGTTCCGTGGCGTCAAGGTCATCGTTTTGAATGTATTAAATATAACAATGAATTCAGGCATGAGGTGTGATTTTCTGCAACATCGATGTGTGCTTATAAATGCGAAACAAAAGTGAAGTAGAACCATAAATCTGCATACATTATGTTCCGATCTATATCCGGGAAAACACTTAGAACGCATCTCCGGCGATGTAGAACCCTGGGGCTTCCGAGGTCTAAGCGGCCCCTGAACCCTCGCCTATATTGGGCTATGATAGTCGACCCCGCCCCCCCCCCCCCCCCACACCATGAACTTTCGCTAGATCTGCTCTTGGATATTGAAAACATTCGCACCCTCCTTAGAAATTCGTACATTTACGAGGTCAATCTTCTTCATAAAACATACCCGATATAATTGTATTTGATACCACTCTGCTACAGATGTGTGTGACGTTTTCATTTCGATTAAATACGATGTTCAATTATTAAAATATAAAAAATATAAAAAAATCTGTTGGCTCTTAACAAGGTGAACTGTTTTTCGATAACTAATTATGGCCTTGTTTAGGCCTTCTGTTGTTTGCAAAACATACTTATCTAGGTTGCGGTGAATTAGGCTCAATACTGCTGCCTCATTCAGGAATAATTAGCAAAACACTAAAGTAAATCTCGTCAGATTTATGCCGCTTCCCGCGCAGTCATATGTCAGAACAGCCCTACGCGGAGAGTGCCAAAAGACGTTTTCGCTTCCAATATGGTACGGCAAAGCTATAATCGATGGGCCGTAGCTTTGTATGAAAATTGACAAGGAATCATAAGATTAATCCACAGCGGTAATGAGCGACCCATCTATTGACGGAACATTCAGCATATTCTTATCATATATTATCCAACGAGAGCTCTCCAGAACCGTTTCACCTTCCTTCACTCTCTACACAAATCGGTTAATTGCACTAACCATCATTTCTCTACACAGCATGCAACAACTTCCAGGATTTTTTACTTTGGCCTAACTTACGCAAATAATTTAAAAAGATACTTCAATGATTTCGAGAACTTTAATGACAGAAATGGCTAATTCTGTAGAAAGCTAGTTCACGTACCGAGAGCTTACATGATAGAATCACAGAGAAGGTTTTTCTTCTCAATACAAAAAGTCTGATCGAATGTTCAGTAGCCATCTATCGTCCATAAAGAACCCCCCTTCAAAATTGAATGACATTATTCACATGCCAGAACCACCAATTCTATCAGCGAACGTTGAGAGGGTTCGTTACCTGTGGGATAAATTTATATAAGCCACAAAACAATGTATCTTTCACCGTGCCGAGTTTTGGCAATAGAGATAATTACCAAAATCCCATGTTAAAGCATAGGAGAACACCTCAAATCCAGAATGTAGGCCACCTGAAAATCAAGTGTAAATTTGAGTTTGTCCGTCAGATATGTGAAATAAGAAGTTTTTGATGACAGCTCTGAGGGATATTCTAGGTTCAGTATTGATCCGTAATTGGGTTAGGGTTAGGGTTATGCTCATTTGTCTATAAATGTAGGTGTTGTGAGATCTGATGGCCGACTTCCGAGGAATGGTAACGAAACCTCTTAAATGAAATATATATATCAAGCTAGTTTCTTCAATATTAGTGAAGCAGTCAACAGTTTCCAGTGATACCGGCTATAAGACATCCTGGTGTTCTTATGAAATCTCTATCACCGACCAGCATTTTCTTATTCATTAAATCCCTACATGTTTTCTCAATCTCAATATTTAAAGTACTTTTTCAGTAATAAATCCCTGAATCAGTGGAATAAAGCTATAACTAATGATAATCTTATCGTCATCCTTTAAGCGGAGGCTATAGTGACTGATTGTATTTATATATAGTTGCACCCGATACGAGCCTTGATCAGTTATCAATGCACTGCTAACAAATTGATGCCATGTTTTCTTTCGCCATGAACCTATCTCGTGTGCATGGTACCATCAACTAAGAATACAACTCGTCCAAGTAGAACCTCAGAATTGTGACGAAAAGGTAAATGTGAAGGAAATAAAAAGATGAGATTCTAAAATTTGAAAACCCATCCTAAACTCTGGATATATGCAGTTGAAGTTGTGGTCTGCAATATTCACAACTTATTCATTACAATGCTCTCTAAAATGATTAGGTTGAATATTCAATCTATCAGATTGGAATTAGTGACCAATCTATTCGATTGAATATTCCGTCTATTATATTGACAATTGAATTTCATTTCTACAACAGATTCATTTATCGTTTTCAAACTATTTCAATCCAATAAAGGATTGGTCACTAATTTCAATCAGATAGATTGAATTTCAATCTAATTATTTCAGAGAGTGTGCGATACAGTTTCCACGTGGTTTAATTACAGGGTTTTCCACTATACCCGCGCCCCTTCTCTCTTGTACTTTGATTCTCAAGTAAATTTAGGAAAATGTTTCCAGTCCAATGTCATAATATGTTGTAATCATATGGTTCGGCAATTCCAACTGGTGCCAGTAAAGTAATATATAATTTAGTTGGCAGGTTCCAGCCACTGGCATTTTTTAACACTTTGCCTTATTTTGTGGTTCAAATAATAGCGAGAGTGAGAATTAAGGTTTAATGTCGCGTTCAGTAATATTTCAAATAAGCACACTAAGTTGTTTCAGACATGAATAATTGAAAATATTATGAAATAATCATTCTCACTGCACCGGGTTTCTTTTCCAGTCTTCATATTTGTTGTTTCTTTTATTTCTTCTTCAATAACCAATAACAAAAAATCATGGCACTCTCTGCACCAAAAGAATACCACAAGCTCCATATGTTGTCTATAAAATGAACATAATGCTATCTGCGCCTGAGATCAAGTATCCTGCTGGTGTTAATTACAAACAAGATTTGTATAATAAACTACGATCACGGTTGATATACTATTTACTCTGTAAGACATCTGTTTGTTCGTCTTTAAGGGATTCCAAGATACCGGTACCCGGAAGTAGCACGTAATGGAATTTAGCCGCCCAGATGTTCGATGTCAACAAGGCTTTCGTATTGATAAAACATCGCAAACCATATGTATTGCTAATACGAGCGACTAAACACTTCAATTCTAATACTACAAACTCCACGTCAATTCATTGAATTTTAGACTGATGTAAACACGTAGAAAGGATTTCGAATAAGTGTAGAGCAAGAAAGGCCATTGAACGGCAAAGCCCAAAGCTGAAAGTCGAATAGCCAAGTGTGTATGTATCAGATCCTCCTCGTGTATGTAAGTCTACAAACAATCCAGTATTGATTAAAACAACCTGCAATGAGGTGAAGCACAATCGGACGTCATATCGAGTGTACTGTAAACATCCGTACATGTGAATATTTCTGATAACAGGTAAAAAGCTCAAACGTCAGTCTTCCCCTTATTACAAACATGTGTATGAAAAAGCAATCACTCTATGTGAGAAAAGGAGCGAACACAACAAAACGCCTGTCTACTTAATTAAAAAAAGCCTTATTTTATATAAAGGAAGGAAAAATAATAACTAGACTATAGATTTTATCATTTGTTAAGGAGATCCATTTATTTATTCCCATCTAAGAAAATGAGCGAGCATAAATGTCTTGGATCAGATGGACAAGATGAAGATAAGGGATCACGCGGTGTTGTGGAATATGGAATTCCGGAGTGTGAAATTGTTGAGTGTGGAATTAATTGTGAAGTGTGAGGCTGTGTGGTGTGGCGTTATGGGAGGTGGCGTTGTTGGGGTGGCATTGTGGAGTGCCGGATTGTGGAGTGTGGGGTGTGTGGTGGGCGTTGTGGCACGTGGTGTTGTGGAGTGTGGGATATGTGGGTTGTGGAATGTGGCGCTGTGGAACGGCGTTGTTGTGTGTGGGATGTGAAGTTGAGGGGCTGTGAAGTGTGGGATTTTGGGGTTGCGAGATTTCATGGGTGTGGGATTTGAGTGTGGGTTTTGGGGTCTGGGGATGTGGTATTGTGGGATGTGGCGTTGTGGGGGTGGCGTTGTGGAGTGCCGGATTGTGGAGTGTGGGATTGTGGGGTGGGCGTTGTGGGATATGGTGTTGTCGAGTGTGGGGTTGTGGGTTGTGGGATGTCGCGTTGTGGGATGATGTTGTGGAGTGTGGGATTGTGGAATGTGGAGTTGTGGGGCTGTGGAGTGTGGGATTTTGTGGGTGCGAGATTTTATGGGTGTTGGGATTTGAGTGTGGGTTTGGGGGTCAGGGGATGTGGCGTTGTGGAGGGTGGCGTGGTGAAATATGGGAGTGTGGGGTGTGGGATTTTGGGGTTGTGCGTGTGAGCTTTTGTGGTGTGGTGTTGTTGGATGTGGCGTTGTGGGAGAGGCATTGTGGAGTGTGGGATTCTGCGGTGTGGGATTGTGGGGCCGCGGGGTGTGGGGTGTGGGGTTGTGGATTCTAGGATTGTGGGGTTTGGGGCTATGGGTGCGGGGTGTGGTGTAGCCTTTGACGTGGTACAATACGATCCTTTTCTTCGCCTCTGTTATTTAAATATAGGAATCCTGTCGTTCAACCGTGTTGGTAAATGATTTTTCTGGCATCAGAGCCTATATATTATATATTATATATTATATATTATATATTTTCTTCCGACAAATGCACATGTTATATTTTTACTTATACCACGCAGCTTGATGAGAATTCCGACTCCACTCTTATTAATGCATAATTTCATTGTGGAGTGTGGGATTCTATGGTGAGGGATTGTGGGGCCGTGGGGTGTGGGGTTGTGGATTCTAGGATTGTGGGGTGTGGATTGTGGAGTGGGAGTTTATGGGGTGCGGGATTGTGGTGGTTTGTGGTGTGAGATTGTGGGGTGTAGGTAGTGGTTTGTGGTAGCGGGGTTGTCGTGCATAGCGTTGTGGAATGTGAGATATGTGGTTGAGGGGAGTGCCGAAGCGAGATCCGTCATATTGACAGAAGTACTCTTCCCCAAGCAAAACAAGTACTGAGAAATCTCAATTCGCAAGAAGTTCTAGGAAATCTCCAGAGTAAATCCGTCATAGTCCCAGCAGACAAAGCTCCAAATAATATACTCATATGTAAATAATATTATTACCAGGTGCTGATTAAAGAATTGAGTGTAAACATATCATCCGGTACGTCTACTTACTTCCAGACTGCATTTGCTCTGGAAGATTTATTTAACAATCACAAAACGTTTCTCAGGGAGAAAGGTATTTGTCTTCCCACCAATCATAACGATATAACAAAAGTATACTGAACTCCCGGAATGCATGAATCTCCATACAAAGCTACATTCATAGTTGGTTCTAGAAGCTGCACCACCAAGCTTCTTTCAACCCTGTTGGCGAGGGCCCTTCAGGAGGTAAAAGCATTTTGGGAAAGGTATTGCGCCACTATTTCTGAAACCTCTGGCGTTGAATGTATGCGGATATTGAAAAACTCAAAATGTCTTACGGAAGAACTTGATGCTAAAGGTCACATATCCACATGGGATTTCTCGACTCTCTATACTACAATCCCTCATCAGGGCCTTATTGACCGTCTAAGTTCATTATTAGTATCTGTGTTCAAGAAAACTGATCGTAGATATATTTAATGTCGGAAGGCATAAAGCATTCTTTACATCTACTACATACAAGAGATATCATTCATGGGATGTTTCTTTGTTTATAGAGTTGCTTGAATTTCTCATTAAAAATATCTATGTGAAATTTGGCAACACAATATATCAGTAGCATATAGGTATTCCAATGAGTACTAATTGTGCACCCCTGTTGGCTGACCTATCTCTGTTCTCTTATGAATATGACTATATGCAGGTGCTTTCAAAGACTGATCCATTCAAAGCCCGTTCCTTCTCATTCACCAAACGCTATATAGACGATCTTCTCGCCGTGGGTAATCGCTGTATAAATAACACAGTGAAGGATATATATCCACCTTTACTGGATTTGAAGGAAACTGCAGATAGCCCTACAAGCACATCAAATTTAGACCAAAATCTCTATAAAAATGAAGCGGGCCATCTCTCTCGTCGACTTAGGATGGGAGGCCACAAATTCAAAATCTGTCTGTCTGTCTCTCGTCGACTTTATGACAAAAGAGATCATTACAATTTCGACATCGTAAACTATCCCTTTCTGGACAGTAATATTCCAGTTGGACCTGCATATGGCGTATACAAATCTCGCCTAGTAGCATTTGCTAGATCCTTTGTTAAATGTGACGATTTTAATCAACGTCACAAAACATTGATGCAGAAACTTATAAAACAGGGTTATACCACCAAGCGCCTCCACTCAAAGTTTCTCAAATTTGGCGATACATGTACATATCGCATGCTGATAGCAAAATACGAGCGTAGTGTGCAAGATCTATGGCGTTACGTTTCGTAGCTTGTGTCTAATCCGCTTAACCCGGGGCTAGGGGCCGTATGAACCCATGTACTTCAAGATCCTCATGGTGCTCATATGAACAGATACAATCAAAGCGTGACTGAGATACATCGTTCTCTAGATGATGACTTTACAACGAATATTATGGATTAAGAATATTGATCAGCGAAACGGATTTGATATTTTTGGAACATCATGATGTTTTGCCGGCATCATTCAAAACTGTTGACCGCTTCTCTCTTGCAGGAAACTAGCCTAAGTTTATGTACACTATGATTGTCTTTTGAATTTGGTGCCAGTACTGTTATATGAAATATGGAATAGGTTAGGGTTAGGGTTAGGGTGGACGACTGCTGAATTATGAATAACGGACCAGACGCTTGTAATTTCATTTTGAAACGATGCCAAGGTTATCCGTACTCGGAACTCGCAGATAATAGAATACTCAGCCAAGAAGTTCAATGCCACATAAGAGGGGGGAGAGATAATTAAGATTAACGTCGCGTTGAGCAATATTTCGGCTATATAGCGACCTCTCATATTACGGTTACATACGGTTACATCACAAACAACATTTTTTATGCATCAACCACCAGTGTGATACGGCCGACTCAATACTTCATTTGTAATTCTACCAATCTGTCCACGTAAACCTAAATACGGAGAAGCTCTGGGTTTGTAAAACCGTATCATTGATTAGAAAATGTCAGTAATCAGTGGGAAGGTTTACAATTGACTCGCTGGTTGCACCGTTCAATTCGCCAATACCTCGTAGAAGCTGAGATACAGTCCGGGATCCCTCCATGTACTCTTCCCACAACTTGAAGATTTTCCCCTGGGGGTCTCGGAAGGACTTCCGTTGGACTCACTTCAATTTCCCCTCCGACACCAGACACAGTTGGATGCTGACCATCTGGGCTTCTCTAAACAACAGGGGCAGCAATCAACTCAATCCGTTATACTACCCATTGAAATGTGTCCTTATAGAAGATTATCGTCGATGGTGTTGTTGAGTAGGTGGATCATAAGATTAAGTCAACCTTTTGCAGGATATGTCCAGACATTCCAGAAATATAAAGAAAGATATTCAGTAAAGAAAAATAAAAAAAATGCAAGTAATAAAATCATCCAATGATCAATCATTTATTTATTCTAAAATACAGCGCTTGTGAAGATCCTGAATGAACTAAGAACAGTACCGTGAAATTTAAATAAAACATGGAGTTGCTGGGCGGCGAAATTCGAATGAGAAGCGGCGCTTAAACTACAATTTTAATCAGTTTGCAAGAATAGGACATAGCACATATGTAAAGTTCGTAAGAAAATGTTGACTCAAGTTGGGGACGAGTTTGTTTGGGGACCAAATGACCTACACCCATTGATTAAACGATAGTTTTCACGTCGCACTATTCAGCAACTGTAGATTATATTTCCAGAATGTTCTACAAACCCTTTACATTATTTCCACACATGCATAACCCCTGCATTCAACTGGTGCTCACAAGGCTGGTGATATTTTTTTTTATTGCGCAATAGAGGAGAGCCATGTGCGGTTTTAAACCTGCACACCATAAATCGCGGTTAGCAGTTCGCTATTCGATATAATTGTACCTCTATTTTAACCCCTTTCCCGACCGAATGTCGACTTGATACTTGGTACATCAACTATGTTGGACATGTTCTATCAGATGACACCATTAGTTTTCGGATCTGACGACAAGGGGCGCTGTTCTGAATAGCTAACTGAATAACTAACTGCAGAATCGAATAACTAACTGGCTATTTTAACCCCTTTTCCGACCGAATATCACCTTGATTCTTGGTACAAAAACTATGTGAGACAAGCTCTACCAAATGACGTCATTATTTTCCCGTTTCTCCGCCAGGGGGCGCTGTTCTGAATAGCTAACTGAATAACTAACTGGCTATTTTAACCTCTTTCCCGACCGAATTTCGACTTGATACTTGGTACATCAACTATGTTGGATATGCTCTATCAGATGACATCATTAGTTTCCGGATCTGACGCCAGGGGGCGCTGTTCTGTATAGCTAACTTAATAACTAACTGCAGAATCGAATAACTAACTGGCTACTTTAACTCCTTTTCCGACCGAATATCACCTTGATTCTTGATACAAAAACTATGTGAGACAAGCTCTACCAAATGACGTCATTAGTTTCCCGTTTCGCCGCCAGGAGGCGCTGTTCTGAATAGCTAACTGAATAACTAACTGGCTATTTTAACCTCTTTCCCGACCGAATTTCGACTTGATACTTAGTACATCAACTATGTTGGACATGCTCTATCAGATGACACAATTAGTTTCCGGATCCGACGCCAGGGGGCGCTGTTCAGAATAGCGAATAACTAGGTGAAGCGGAACAATGCACTGTTGTTAAATGCACATCCGAAATCCAGCAACAAAGGAGTTGCGTAAACACAATAACTCCTTGGTTGGTGTCTATCCTCGGGAAAGTCTTATTGTCGGTATGCTACGTCGTAAAACATTCCCCCCCCCCCCCATACAAGATTACAACAGGATTAGCAATGTTAACACAAAGCCCACTTGTGCTTTATAGGTTTGGAGTATCAGAGGCGTTTCGTTCATAGCACTGTGTTCATGGTCGAACGTAAGAATGAACGCTACCAGTGGTGTTTCCTGGTTTCATTGCCGTTCCACCGGGTTAGCTGGGACCCAGGAATTGAATGAATCGGACCAGCCTTGCCGTTTCACCAAGTGGGTCGTTTTGCCTCGCCGTTGCCCAGTTTTCAGGATGTGTTTCACGTTGTAGTAGTCTTGCGCTGTTCTCGCCATGAGCTCAAATTCTTCGTCTTAACATGTCCATTGCAAGGGTTCCCCTTCATGATCTTCCAGTTCATACACCCGCGTTTGTCGGGTAGTGCGTTCTCGAAAATCTAGGTATCGAGTGTGAGCTTTAAGAGGATTTCCCTTTGCTTGAACTACAAGCGTCAGTAGATTTCGCCGCAACAATAGACATGGGTTATATTCGAGATATCACGCGATCGAATTATTTTCAAATTATACCGGCGGGTTTACCGCCTTACCCGTCTCCTTGCCCGCGAGTAGTATAGTGTACCGTTTTAACCTCATATTTTGCCGGGGGAGGTAACTCTTGCATCCGCCAGGGGCGTCACCAGTTCAAGGTGAAGTGGCGGTGATTACGAGCTTGGTAGGATTCTAGATTAATCTGGGAAGGATGGACAGTTCCATTTGGACCAATCAGCGGTCGAGAAAAAGAACCAATGAGCGATCGAGAAAAAGAACCAATCAGCGGTCGAACAATCAGCCAATCGAATTGGGGTCCCCACGATAGGCTTCCGACGCCGTCCGCGCGTGCATCCGGGGTATAGTCTAAGCATATAGACTCGCATTTTGCCGGGGGAGATAACTCTTGCATCCGACAGGTGGCGTGAAGGTTTGTGGAGGTCACAGGGCGGTCAAGTGGACTATTGTTCCGACAGGTGGCGCCACCATCGTGACTTCACTTCCCATCTCATAGTGTCATGTATTCCTCCGCGGTCTGACGGTAATGCGGTCTGCCTCCGCGGACAGAAAGTAGTCCCAAATACGTGGGTTTTCGTGAGAATGTTCGGCAATCTTCAGATTGGGTCGAGTGAGGTGTCAAAGTGAAGCGCTCCTCCAGCGCCATCATGGGTGGCTGTATGTAAAATTAGGATTTGTCCCGGAAATATAAAAAGCGGAACACGGACTTTATCTCTAAACTAGGGGAAAACAAAAGGGCTAATATCGGTCCCCGGGCTTATCGGGATCTGCCTGTCAAGCCATGGGTGGGTGCATGTAAAATCAGGATTTTTTCCCGAAAATATGAAAAACGGAACACGGACTTTACCCCTAAAATAGGAGAAAACACCTATCAGCCCTATCCAAAAGGGCTAATATCGGTCCCCGGGCTTATCGGGATCTGCCTATCAAGCCATGGGTGGGTGCATGTAAAATGAGGATTTGTCCCCGAAAATATAGAAAACGGAACACGGACTTTATCCCTAAAATAGGGAAAACCCCTATCAACACTATCCAAAAGGGCTAATATCGGTCCCCGGGCTTATCGGGACCTACCTATCAAGTTATGGATGGGTGCATGTAAAATGAGGAATTGTCCTCGAAAATATAAAAAGCGGAACGCGGACTTTATCCCTAAAATAGAGGAAAACTCCTATCAACCCTATCCAAAAGGGTCATATCGGTCCCCGGGCTTATCGGGGCCTGCCTATCAATTTATGGGTGGGTGCATGTTTTCACAGAAAAAAAATATATAAAAAGCGGAACACGGACTATACCCCTACGATAGAGGAAAACTCCTATCAACCCTATCCCAAAGTATAGTCACGGGATATTCATTCACATTAATCTTTGACCTCTTGGGGTCAATGAGTGCAAGTGTACTGCTCTGTATCTGGGGTTGCGTAGGTGTATGACGTCACTTCCGGTAGGCGTGAATCGGGCGCGACACTGGGGAACATGTTCAGACCTGTCTGACCTACATCCGGGTACTTTCCTGTGAGTGAGTGAGTGAGTGAGTGAGTGAGTGAGTGAGTGAGTGAGTGAGTGAGTGAGTGAGTGAGATCCGACTGGACAGTATCGTCCGTTTTCATCATTTTGCGCATGCGCAGTCTGGCCGTAGTATAGAGAGCAGGAATTTTGGAGATTCGTGGAGGTCTGTTGAGTGATTGAGGGACCATACAGACTGTGCGTATTTTGGCAACACACTTGCTTTTATAGACAGTAACGCCCGTCAACGCTTAGCTTAACGCTTCAAAGCCCTGGTGAACTAGCTCAGAAGCCCTGATTTTCATGAAATTGCCACCAATACATCGAAATGCAGTGACGCCCGTCAACGCCCGTCGTTACGCCTTAACGCCCGTCTCAACGCCCGTCAACACTCGTCGTTACGCCTTAACGCCCGTCTCAATGCCTTAACGCCCTATCTTTACGCCTTAACGCCCGTCTCAGCGCCTTAACGAGCGATAAAGGGGTTTTGGAGGCCCATTAACCTTTGAACTCTGAGTGCACTTTCGGTCACGTGACCGGAAGTGACCTTTGACCACGTGACCGGAAGTGACCTTTGCCCCTGCGCTGCTCGGAAGTGACGTCATCGTACGCAGGCGCACACACACACACACATGGTGCGCCCTGTACCCTATAGCCCGTACGGGCTATAGGGTACACCAGGGTGCGGGTGCACCAGGTATGTGTGTGTGCGCCTGCGTACGATGACGTCACTTCCGAGCAGCGCAGGGTCAAAGGTCACTTCCGGTCACGTGGTCAAAGGTCACTTCCGGTCACGTGACCGAAAGTGCACTCAGAGTTCAAAGGTTAATCGGCTTCCAAAACCCCTTTATCGCTCGTTAAGGCGCTGAGACGGACGTTAAGGCGCTGAGACGGACGTTAAGGCATTGAGACGGGCGTTAAGGCGTAACGACGGGTGTTGACGGGCGTTGAGACGGGCGTTAAGGCGTAACGACGGGCGTTGACGGGCGTCACTGCATTTCGATGTATTGGTGGCAATTTCATGAAAATCAGGGCTTCTGAGCTAGTTCACCAGGGCGTTGAAGCGCTAAACTAAGCGTTAACGGGCGTTACTGTCTATAAAAGCAAGTGTATTGCCAAAATACGCACAGTCTGTATGGTCCCTCAATCACTCAGCAGACCTCCACGAATTTCCAAAATTCCTGCTCTCTATACTACGGCCAGACTGCGCATGCGAAAAATGATGAAAACGGACGATACTGTCCAGTCGGATCTCACTCACTCACTCACTCACAGGAAAGTACCCGGATGTAGGTCAGACAGGTCTAAACATGTTCCCCAGTGTCGCGCCCGATTCACGCCTATCGGAAGTGACGTCATACACCTACGCAACCCCAGATACAGAGCAGTACACTTACACTCATTGACCTCAAGAGGTCAAAGATTAATGTGAATGAATATCCCGTGACTATACTTTGGGATAGGGTTGATAGGAGTTTTCCTCTATCGTAGGGGTATAGTCCGTGTTCCGCTTTTTATATTTTTTTTTCTGTGAAAACATGCACCCACACATAACTTGATAGGCAGGCCCTGATAAGCCCGGGGACCGATATTACCCTTTTGGATAGGGTTGATAGGAGTTTTCCTCTATTTTAGGGATAAAGTCCGTGTTCCGCTTTTTATATTTTCGAGGACAATTCCTCATTTTACATGCACCCACCCATGGCTTGATAGGCAGATCCCGATAACCCGGGGACCGATATTAGCCCTTTTGGATAGGGCTGATAGGTGTTTTCCCCTATTTTAGGGGTAAAGTCCGTGTTCCGTTTTTCATATTTTCGGGAAAAAATCCTGATTTTACATGCACCCACCCATGGCTTGACAGGCAGACCCCGATAAGCCCGGGGACCGATATTAGCCCTTTTGGATAGGGCTGATAGGAGTTTTCCCCTAGTTTAGAGATAAAGTCCGTGTTCCGCTTTTTATATTTCCGGAACAAATCCTAATTTTACATACAGCCACCCATGATGGCCCTGGAGGAGCGCTTCACTTTGACACCTCACTCGACCCAATCGGTCTACTAGGTGCCCCGTTAAGGCGTAACGACGGGCGTTGACGGGCGTCACTGCATTTCGATGTATTGGTGGCAATTTCATGAAAATCAGGGCTTCTGAGCTAGTTCACCAGGGCGTTGAAGCGCTAAACTAAGCGTTAACGGGCGTTACTGTCTATAAAAGCAAGTGTATTGCCAAAATACGCACAGTCTGTATGGTCCCTCAATCACTCAGCAGACCTCCACGAATTTCCAAAATTCCTGCTCTCTATACTACGGCCAGACTGCGCATGCGAAAAATGATGAAAACGGACGATACTGTCCAGTCGGATCTCACTCACTCACTCACTCACAGGAAAGTACCCGGATGTAGGTCAGACAGGTCTAAACATGTTCCCCAGTGTCGCGCCCGATTCACGCCTATCGGAAGTGACGTCATACACTTACGCAACCCCAGATACAGAGCAGTACACTTACACTCATTGACCTCAAGAGGTCAAAGATTAATGTGAATGAATATCCCGTGACTATACTTTGGGATAGGGTTGATAGGAGTTTTCCTCTATCGTAGGGGTATAGTCCGTGTTCCGCTGTTTATATTTTTTTTTCTGTGAAAACATGCACCCATCCATAACTTGATAGGCAGGTCCCGATAAGCCCGGGGACCGATATTAGCCCTTTTGGATAGTGTTGATAGGGGTTTCCCCTATTTTAGGGATAAAGTCCGTGTTCCGTTTTCTATATTTTCGGGGACAAATCCTCATGGCTTGATAGGCAGATCCCGATAAGCCCGGGGACCGATATTAGCCCTTTTGGATAGGGCTGATAGGTGTTTCCCCCTATTTTAGGGGTAAAGTCCGTGTTCCGTTTTTCATATTTTCGGGAAAAAATCCTGATTTTACATGCACCCACCCATGGCTTGACAGACAGACCCCGATAAGCCCGGGGACCGATATTAGCCCTTTTGGATAGGGCTGATAGGAGTTTTCCCCTAGTTTAGAGATAAAGTCCGTGTTCCGCTTTTTATATTTCCGGGACAAATCCTAATTTTACATACAGCCACCCATGATGGCCCTGGAGGAGCGCTTCACTTTGACACCTCACTCGACCCAATCGGTCTACTAGGGGCCCCTCTCGCCCCTGAAGATTGCCGAACATTCTCACGAAAACCCACGTATTTGGGACTACTTTCTGTCCGCGGAGGCAGACCGCATTACCGTCAGACCGCGGAGGAATACATGCCACTATGAGATGGGAAGTGAAGTCACGATGGTGGCGCCACCTGTCGGAACTATAGTCCACTTGACCGCCCTGTGACCTCCACAAACCTCCACGCCACCTAGCGACACCTGTCGGATGCAAGAGTTATCTTCCCCGGCAAAATGCGAGTCTATATGCTTAGACTACACCCCGGATGCACGCGCGGACGGCGTCGAAAGCCTATCGTGGGGACCCCAATTCGATTGGCTGATTGTTCGACCGCTGATTGGTTCTTTTTCTCGATCGCTCATTGGTTCTTTTTCTCGACCGCTCATTGGTCCAAATGGAACTGTCCATCCTTCCCAGGTTAATCTAGAATCCTACCAAGCTCGTAATCACCGCCACGTCACCTTGAACTGGTGGCGCCCCTGGCGGATGCAAGAGTTACCTCCCCCGGCAAAATATGAGTTTAAAATGGTACACTACACTACTCCCGCGGGTTCAACCGTCTTATCCGCCATTGTACTCGCGGGTCTATCAACCTTTCCCGGTGACGTCACTGCAAATGTGATGCTGGAAGCCTATTTTTACACCACTGCCTGACAAGTTATTAGTAAAAGTTTAAGCACATTGTCACTGTTATAAATGAACGTGGTCTACTCTCTTTATAGGCCTGGAGGATAGACTTTGTGCTAGATTTAGCAGGCATGGAACCTGGCATAACATGATATGCTATTAAAATGATAAACTATCTCTGCGAATGAAGCATTCTGGCGGCGATTGTCTACTATGGACGGTTTACTGTGAAATTAGTTGTGTTACTATCGGTGATTTGTTGGACAAATTGCGGAAATACTGCACATTGAGTGTCGGGGAAAGCATTATCACACATAATCACATTTAGACGTTACTGTAACTGGTAACCATGCAGTACAGATAACTTTGTTAATTTCCGGCTGATGTATCTTATATTCCCACAAGTCTGTGAATTAATGTCATTAGACATTGCCCAGGCCATGTTTTATATACCAGTTTATTGGCCACGAATGTTCGAACGGCCAAGAAGTTCGATACTAAATCACCTGTTATGTCCGAGTCCTACCATGTTTTCTGCCCAGATTGGGCTCTACGAAAACAGAGCAATTAACTTGAAACGGTAGCCGGTTTGGGTTTGTGTAAGTCATATGGAATGTATGTCCTTATCTCCAAGTATCAAGTTGACATTGTTATGACATGGTCATACTTCATGTGATGTTTCCTGAATAGTAATGATAGTATATGAACAGTAAACAGCTAGCCTGCTTGACAGTTCCATCTCTCTGCTTGACAGTTCCACACAGCACACGTTTTCTTGAAAAATATTTACGATTTGATAATCAGAGTATAGTAGACAACTCCAATGTTATGGTTCATTTGCAACAACTGACGCACGTGTCGTACATGTAATTGCCTTTTCCCATTTCCTCACAACATCAAATCTGAATGGCATTGTGTTCCCTTGTTGTCTCCTTTGTTTTCTTTAAATACCTTATCATATCGTTCCGCACAATGTGATGACTACTTTTGAGCAGGTGAGACCACTAATCGACTTCTATTTTCGAACAAAGATTCAGCAAAAGCTTTTCAGATGAAGACGATATAACTAAATGTAAGTGTGTGTATCAAAGGGTAAGCTTACAGTCTGATCGTACTTGCCTGTGTCGTCCCCTTATTGAATATGCCTGCATGTCAGTCCAGCCTTGAATTTGTTTAATCAACTTCGCATGAGATGAAGCACAGTGGGAAGTCATACCGAGGGAAGATCGGTACATGTGAATATCTTTGATAAGCTTTAAGAGAAACAAACAGCTTTAGTAGGTCAAACATCAGTCTGTCTTTCTTTTAATATAAACAAGTGAAAAGAAAAACATCCAAGCCCTTTGAGAGGAAATGAGCGAACCTATCAGCAATATGTCAATTCTCTGAAAGTAGAAACAATTTACAAATGTCACCCAAGGAGAAACAATAAACTAGACTATAGATTTATCATATACATGTATCTATTGTCGGCTCAGTAGTGCAAACAATCAGTCCTCGGTCAGATGAGAAAGAGGAAGATTATGGATTAGGTGACGTTGTGAGATGTGACTTTGTGGGGGTGTGGGGGGTGTGGGGGTGTGGGGTTTGTGGGTTACAGAGGTTGAGCAATCAAATGAGCATTAAGGTGCGCGATTGGCTTTTATCATCCTATCATATATTTAGATGCGAATTAGCACTTGCTATTTTGAAGATAAACTCTAAAATGTCGTGCAATTTACCACGGTATCAAGTGCGAATCTATGCTAAATAGATGAGATTATCAATTGCGAATCTACCATTAAGGGGCCTGTTTCGGGTTTGTGGAGTTCTAGTCAACCAATCAAATCACCTACATGTTTGATCACGTGGTACAACAGGCTTTTATAGAAGCTTCAAATTTCTGTAGATTAAACAGTTTTCTCGGAGACCTCGGACGTACAACAAGATGTACAAGATGTCTCTGCTGAAGTCTATGGGCGGGCCAATACACGTGTATTCGACGATGCAAAACACCCCAGGATGTCCTAAAACTAAGTGGACAACATCAGTGTCATCGGAGGCATGGAACGCTTCAGAAGTTTACTTGTCAACCATTGACGTGTTAACCGGCAATACTCTGACCCCAGAACCTTCACGTTTGAAGAATTGACTCTACACCTTAGCCATAATATTTCCAGAGGCATCTCATCTCACTTCCCGTACTGTACTAAGAATGACTGTAAAATATACCCTTCACAAACGGTAGCACACACAGCATTAAACCATGGGAACAACTGAAACTCAAAAGTGATCGAAGACGCACCAAATGAACTGCCCCAAAATTACAGACAGCGATGGTGTGCAAGTTGTGGATCAACTCTCCAGAACGAGGCTAATGACAACTCTCCAGAACGACACTAATGAACACCATCCTAATGCGATGCTACGGCCCCTTATAGTACATATCATCCCGTCCATTAAAACAAATTGTGTGGGATGTGAAGTGAATCATGCAAATCAGCAAAATCCCGCATGTATGATGATGGACTTTGAGAAGCAAATTAGGCGCACATAGACTATCGAACTGGTGAATAATAACGATCTGGTTCAAAACTAGAACTAGGAGCTGGAAGATGGTGTACTGCCAATTTACACGTTGAAATATTACAGTAGAGAATGGCGTGAATCCATAATAGATACAGAATGGAATAAGTGCTCTGTATATGACTACACTGAACATTTCAAGAAACTTGTTAATGCTATAGCATACGATAACGTTTTGACTTTACGTAATCGGAATCTATTAAATTTGTACCGTGTACTAGTAAATATTTATTCCGATATTATTTCCTTGAAAACAATAATAAATTATTGCTGCAAATATGTCGCACTTTGCTTATACTTATTGCATTACTCATGCCTATGCACTGCAAATTCAGGTGGTAATAAAATCTACTGATCAGCACGTATTTAAGAAATCTTTTCATTTAACCCTATCTGGCCTGGGCGATTTGGGGTGTACCGCAGCCTAGGGGGCGGAAAGTGCCCCACCCCCCGCTAAATATTTTCGCTATCGCTAAGGCTAGAGGGTTGAAACTTACCACAGCATATCTTTGGGTCAAGCTCTACAAGAAAATGTAAAAAGATCCAAGATGGCCGCCATGATGACGTCACTGTGCAAGGGCGTAGACAAGTTGTCAGATTTGGGGGGGCTTGAGAGGGGGAGAGTCTGAGAGGGGGGTACCCCCCTCGCACCTTAAGATTTTTTTTTGAAACTTGATGGTAAATTGGCACTCTCTGGGAGCATCTGAGTAGTATAACGTTGTAACAACTGAACTTTGATGTCTCGCATGTTTTAACAATGGCAGATCAAAGTTATCGTGACCCCAAGATAACATGGTAGGTATCGGTGACTTTGGTCAGTTCTCAACAAATTTTAAGGAAAGACAGAAATACAATTCGGGCTTTTTAGTTTATATACTGTATGAAGTTTCAATGTTGTACGATAAATTTTCTCCGAAATATCACCAAAAACGTCTGGGATTTATTATCTGGGAAAGATAGTAGGTTTATTTCTAGGGTTTCTTTATGAAAAGTAGTTGAGAGTTTGTATATCTCTTGTTTGTGAATAAAGAAGTACTGGGATCTCAATTGAAAAACAAAATAAGTTTATAGTGAAAAAGTTACGAAAAAATTCTCCTCATCGGAAGTTTTGATGTTTTTCGTCCAAATAGGCGGCATTTGATTGGATTTGGAGTACACTATTCCATTCTCGATTGGAGCCCGAAATCGTCAATCTATGGCTTTGATCACTGATCAATTGCAATCTTATTTTAGGCCTAATGGTATGCACTGGCGTGATAAGTTTACTTCTCCTGTAATAATTGAATAAGATACGTGATCTTATATGCTATGTTAGGTTTCTTTTTCTTTCTTTCTTTCCTTTTTTCGTTTGTTTGTTTGTTTTGTTCTTTTTCTTTTTTTTGCCGGCCGTCAAAATTTGGGGGGGCTCAAGCCCCCCCAAGCCCCCCGTTGCCTACGCCCTTGCTGTGACGTCATTTTCAAAAAGACCATTTTTGGACGATTTTTGGTCAAAATCTTCGAATTTTTTTATTTTTGCTTTTTCTTCGCAAAAACTGCATGATAAATTAGTAAATAATAATCTTATATGAAATAAAATAAGTTTTACCCACTTTTCTATACAGAAAAGCAAAAATTTTGAAGAAATATGACGAAAACATCACTTTTCTGGTACCCCCCATGGCCGCCATTTTGAATTTACCCATGATCCTCTGCTCGTGTGGTTATGCAAATAGGCTCAAAATGAGCCCAATATGATAACCTATAACTTCACGAAGTTTCAGCTCTCCATTTTTTGGAGTTCCGGAAATATCGCAGAAAGTTTGGTAGGGGGGCACTGGTAGGGCTCAAAATGACCCCAATATGATAATCGGAAAAGTCACGGAGTTTCAGCTCTCAATTTTTTGTCGTTCCGGAGATACGAGCAAAAAACCAACAGGGAAGATGAGCTAAAAAGACTAGAAAATATTTCCGACCCTAACTCGCGAACTGAAGAGTGTATAAAAACTATTAAATGCAAAATAGAAAAATATTATGTACAACAAGCCGAAGCTATCAAAATTCGTTCTAGAGTTCAATGGTTTGAAGAGGGCGAAAAGTCCACAAAATACTTTTTTAACATTGAGAAAAAAAGGGGTAAAGAAAAAACATGGGCGCGTATCAAATGTAAAGATGGGCAATATAGCACTGATATCGAAACAATATTGAATGAACAAGCTGAATTTTATAACACGCTATATTCTTCAGAAGGCTGGGATGAGAAATGTGCAAGTATCCTATTGGCAAATGTTAAGTCCAAAATAAATGAGAGGCAGTACAAAAGCTGTGAAGCTGACGTCACTTTCGGAGAGGTGGAGAGTGCAATATTTAAATTAAAGTGCAATAAGTCACCTGGAGAAGACGGCATAATAGCTGAATTCTACCAACAGTACTGGGATGACATTCACAAAGAACTTTACGATGTGATTTGTGAGATATTTCAGGATAACGAACTGACATCCACACAATATAGAGGAACATTAACTCTGTTGTATAAACAAGGAGAAAGAGAAGATATACGCAATTGGAGGCCTCTTACCTTATTAAACACAGACTATAAAATAGTGACAAAAATCATAGCTGAAAGACTAAAATCAGTAGCACCTAGCATTATTCATTCAGACCAAAAAGGATTTATTAAAAATAGAAAAATTAGTGAAGGCATACGTCTACTACAAGACGTCATAGACTATGCCGAAGAGGAAAACATAGAAGGGGCAATAATCTTCTTAGATCAAGAAAAGGCATTTGACAGAGTTGAATGGGGTTGGATAGATAAATGTCTGGAAACCTTTGGTTTTGGAATAAAATTCAGAAATTGGGTTAATATGACATACAAAAAATGCAAATTAAATATCAACACAAATGGTCACATATCTAAAACATTTAATATATCTCGCTCAGTCAGACAAGGGTGCCCGTTGGCCCCGTTATTATATGTTATTCAGGCAGAGCCTTTGGCGTGCACAATAAGGCAAAGCGAGGATATACAGGGTATATATCTCCCAGAAAACGGGGTACCACAACACGAAATAAAAATTAATTGTTTTGCAGACGACACTCAAACATTTCACCGAACAGAATCTTCAATAATAGCCTACTTTCAAATAATGAAAATATACGAGAAAGCATCAGGAGCAAAAGTAAACCTTAAGAAAACAAAAGGAATGTATATAGGTATATGGAAAAGTAAACCACCAGAGTTTAAAGAAATTGAATGGGTGATTGCCATAATGGCGCTAGGTGTGATGCATGGTCACACGATTTCAACAGATAACATATGGAAAGAAAAACTCGATAGAATCGAATTAACACTGCATAATTGGTCAAAACGTAACTTAACCTATACTGGGAAAATATTAGTACTGAAAACTTTTGTCTTGTCCACTATAAATTATGAGATAGAAATGAGAGGAATATCAGAGAAAAATAAAAAATCCTTGGAAAACATTATTTGGGACTACCTCTGGGGCGGGAAAAAATTTCACGTGGGAAAAGATGTCTGTAAACTTAGCAAAGATGATGGTGGGTTAGGCATGTTTGATCTGGACGAAATAATAAATATCATGCAAATCAAATGGATTTACAAAATAATCCATTCTGAGACTGAATCGTGGAATATGCTAGGCAAACACTGGCTAAGAATATTAGATCAGAGCGCTCTAACATACGTTCTCTGTAGATGTACCAACACACGAGGAATGGTGGTAAAAGTGCCCCATTTCTATCAAGAATGCCTTATAGGGTGGCAAAGGCTATTGAAAACTCAGAAAATAGAATACAAATTGCAAGTATTAAGTCAACCCCTATTTGGTAATGACAACATAAAACACAAAGGCAAGCCCTTGTATTACAGAAATTGGGTGATAAGCGACATATGTAAAATCGGGGATATATGGGATGATAACCTGGAGAAATGGGTGGAAGGAAATGTTATACTAGGAAGACTTCAACTGAAAATAAATTGGATTTCAGAATTTCAAATAATAAAAAAATGTATTCCAAAAAATTGGGTCGAAATACTCCGAAAAGAAACCGATGATCAGATGGATGCAATTCAGAATGAATTGTAAGACTATGTGGATGAAAATCTTACAATTAGACGACAAGACCAAGCACTTGGAATAAACTGCAAAAATGAAAACTACAAAATTCGAAAAATGATTCAACGACAAGTCTATCCTGAGCCAAAATGTCATTCAAAATGGGAAGCCTTTTTTGGGATAACACTCAATTGGCCACAGATATGGAAAGCAATACAATCGACGTTAATTAGCAATACAGTTAGGCAATTCATCTGGAAATGTACGCACAATAATATCGCAACAGACTATATACTAAATAAGATGGGACTATCGGATGGGTATTGTGTCAGATGTAAAACAGAAATAGAAACACAAAGCCATCTTTTCATTCATTGCAGTTATAATTACGACACGTGGGTCACAGTAAATAAAGTGGTGAATCAACTGTTATCGCAACGACATGTAGGGCGTATTAAAATATGTGAACAGGATATTCTGCTTGGTTACAATGGTGCAACCAATCTATCTGATGTAATTAACATGCTAATATTCAACACCAAATGGTGCATTTGGAAGTCAAGAAACGACGCTAAATTTAATTCGAAAAAGACAACTTTAATTGGACTATCAAACCAAATAAACTATCATATTATTAAACAGTGTATTACGGTTCTTCACACAAAGAAAAAATGGTCCGAGTGTATATTAAATGCACTCAATTATATTAGAGAAAATGTATAAAGAAATTCTGACATGCAAGAAAGCCTTTGAAAAATGTGAATGAATGGTATGTAATGATCAAATGTGGAAAAATGTATACACTTTAAAATGTGAAAAACATATGCAGAACTCGTAGGAAATTATCTTATATTTGTACTGCAACATGTATGCAATTGCTACAGATTGATTGGAAATTGATGTAATGTATATTGTGAAATGTAAATATATATGTATATACGGTAATAAATTAATAAAAAATAAAAAAAAAACAGGGGGAGGGGGCGGAAAGTGCCCCCCCCCCCCCCCCACCAGGCCAGGTAGTTGGTTATCCCACATCACTTCTACGTCTTCATAATTTCTCAACTTGACAATAGTCATCAACAGATATTTTTACCACTTGCAGTTCCCTTTCCTAGAATGCTCTTTTCAAATGACGGGTTTTCTAGGTGGACTGGGTTGATCTCAAATCTTCAGTCCTATTCGCAAAAATGTCCTCTTTCGAGAAATGTTGAACCTTGATCGCCGACAACAAACTCAAGCCCCGGTGTCTCAAGTGCGTCCACATACCGTACAAATTCCGTGGAGCCCGTTCTCCTTTGTCATCGTTTACTTCAGCGGGTGTAATTCCAATGCTGCAGTGGTAGTAACTATTATAGCCATTCATTATTCTACCACTTGCTCAAAATTCAAGTTAATCCTTAAAAAGGAGCAGCACTGGTGCACTGAGAAAGGGGTCACATAACGGTTCGTTTATTCACTCTCTTCTCTATCTTTTTAGTCTATAAAATATTTTAGTCAATGGTAACTGGACCATTTTCGGGCTGAAGTTGCCAAAATAATAATAAATGTCAGCATAATGGTCCTTTCTTAGAATAGTAAGATCATTTGGTCCATGTTTATCATATTTACACCAGTTATCAAAAACCCGCTCCATGTTAAAGAGATAGATCAGAGAGAGAGAGAGAGAGAGAGAGAGAGAGAGAGAATTAAGGTTTAATGTCGCGTTCAGCAATATTTCAGCTATATAGCGACGATCAAACAAAATTCTAAGTAGTCAAGCCAATAACTTAGTAATCCAACGCGTTAAAACATATGTAACAAACCGATTTCTCTCAAATAACCCAATATGCAATCGTCCCTCACCCGACTAAAAAGATCTTCCAAAGTGGTCGCTCGATAAAAAGCATCTCTTACAATCTTAAAATCTATGCATTCGATGTAAATGTTCTTGATTTAATCGTGTATGGTCGATTCTACATCGCCTAATCATGGTTTGATCGAAACGTTTCTGGCTGTCTAGATAGTATAGCCTACAGTTTTTTTGATCTCATGAAGTTTATTTTTTTCCCACAGACTGAAACAGCCGTCTCACATAAGTACAGATAGAGGGTCTGAAATCGCTAATTGGGATTCTAACAAGATCAACCTCATCATCTAGGGCTGCCTTAGCCATCACATCAGCCAACCTTTAATGCCAACTTGACTAGCCAACTAACAAAACACAATATCAATCTGTTGATCAAATCTACAGTCATGTAGTTGTAAAATACTCAAGATAGTGGGACGAGTCGGAGTTCTACTTTTAATCGCTTGGAGGCATAACAGTGAATCTGAGAATATGACATATTATTTTCCTTTTAGTGGACCCAATACCTTCTAAAGCCAACAATATTGCCTTTGCTTCTGCAGCGAATATTGAGCTTTTACCTGGTAGTCGACAGGTTTGGAACTTTTGGAACTAAAGATTAGAACCATCTGTATAAATAGTCTGATGCGATCTGTATTTCTCTCTCAGTAGACCAAATTCTTGTGTATACAAGAGCTGGCTCGTGTCTGCCTTTTTATATTTCGTTAGAGAAATATCTACTTCTGCTTGAGCTAACTGCCATGGTGGAATTGGTAAGAGCTTGTTAGGTAAAATTTGACTAAGCTTAATACCAGCTGCTACAATATGTGGTTCAAGTGGTGGAATAATGGAGGGTTTCTTCAAATAGAGATCCGCGAACTGAGATTTGAAAACACAGTTATATGCAGGATTCGAGTGATTTGATCGCAATTTTGTGATATATTGCAGTGATTGATAATTTAATTCTTCGAAGTAAAGGAAATTCATCTGCTTCGACATATAAGCTTTCTTTAGGAGATGTTCTGAACGTCTTAATCCTTGATGGAGAAAAGTTTGACTTGCTTGCACCGTTGTAAACAACAGAGCCATAATCAAATTTGGAACGAACAAATGATCGATATAAATGGAGAAGTGTTTGCTGATCTCCTCCCCACTTATAGTTGGCAACTACCCTCAACAAATCAAAAGCTTTCTTGCACTTAGCTTTCAAGCAATTTATATGCGATTTGAATGTTAGTCGGTGGTCAAACAACATTCCCAAGAATTTGACCTCTTTGATCTCAGTTCCGTCTAATGAGTCAACAAACGAACCGCTATGTGAATGCACCTGCCGGTGCTATCGGCGCAACTCTTTGCTAGAGGAATAACTTGATCGTTGTGCTATACATCCCAACATATAAAGATGATGGGGAAAAAATGCCGACGTACTGACAAGAAATAATATGCCTCTCTGACTGCATATCTAAACATATAACAAGAACCAAAACTGATCCGTGTGATGAGTTGTATCTCAGCCACGCTTTTATTGTAGCTGTTTATGTGAACATTCAGCACCGACTTGAGTGGTATTAGATACAAAATATCCAAGAGCAATGATGTAATAGCCTTAGCAAGTCATCTGACCGAAAGTGATGAGTTCTGTGACCGTTTGATAGAAGAAATGGCCAAAGGGAAAATATTAGTAGAATGCACATTCTGATTGAGCACATCAAGCGTTTCGTTCTACACCATGATAACAACAATACTAAACTACAATTACAAGCCTCTGGGACGAAACATCCACCAGCAGAATCTCACTTTCACTGTTTAACATGGGTTCACCTGCCATGTCGCAGCCTTTACAAGAATACTGTACACTTAGATGTGTCGTCCATGCTTTGATGTAATAAGAGGAAATGGCATTTGGAGATCCGCCAGTAACAGCGGAAATCCCTTCTCGTTTGATCAGCGTGTCTCTCAATGCATAGAAATACGTCCACCGACGTGACAGTGCTGTCATAGAACTACTACAAACATGGACGTACGCTGCACGTCATAAACACAATTAGGAGAGAAACCGGTGACGTGCACTGCACGTCATCAACAGTGAAAAGGTTAACAATTTTAAAACGCAACATAGGTGGTGGGAAAGATGCCGACGTACTAACAAGATGTCATACGACCTCACAGGCCTATACCCTATCTGCATATCTAAAAGCATCACAAGAACAACAAGAGCCCAAGGGGCTTCAATATACGCCCGTATATCTGGAATTACATTGGACCAAATTTTAATAGCCTTGATTCCAATTGGTAGCCAATTCAGAGAAAGGTCTACAATTTTGTGCTTCTGAGAATGTAACATATCACATCTAAAATTGAATGATAAACTAAAATGAGCTTAGTTGACCTTGGAGCAAGAGCCGAGAGCTCACATATTCCACACTGAAATCGACAATAGTCAAACACAAGAAAATATTCCTGCAAATGGATTTCTTTCAGACGAGAGAATTTTTAATGAAGGAAGAAGAAAGCGATGAAGTAAACCTTTGTTCTTGAGTTAATAAACAGGTATGAAGTTTATAAAGGACCCCTCTCCCCGTTAAATTAGTAAATGTATGGTTTCTGTTTCACATAATACGTCCGCCTTTTGGCGGGCGTATAAAAACTGATCCCTGTGACGAGTTGCAAGTCACGGGTTGAGGTAACCCACTAAAAGTTTGATGATTATTTTTGAATGTGGAATAATCAATTGGTGCGTTTTCAGCGTTCGATGCTTTATCTCTATAACTGATGCCTTGGTCTTGATGCGGCCAACTTCTTCTTGTTGAGAAATACTATACCTTCGTCTGTAGTCATTTTTGGCGGGTACTGCCAAAGCATATCTGAAGAATACATCGATACAAGATAAAAAGTATCTGTTGTTTCATTTTTATTGGCCAATGACGACAGCTGTAATGAATCGGCTTGGCATACATGATCCACATCTCTCTACTCAGTTGCTGAGAAATTCCTTCTCTATAGTGCTCTTATCACGAGTAAAGGTATCTTGCTTCTCGCAACCATTCTCCTATTTGTTTGCACGATATATTTTACCATCTGCTCCACTATGAAAATAGACTGGTTTATAACACTGGTACAGACTTCTTTCTGGGTGGAATTCTGCAAATACTCGTCTACTCCAGCCATGTGTTTACACTCCAACTGTCGTTGTATTACTAACGATGATCCATGATCAGAAAAAATAGAATAAGGCATAACGTATCAAAGGAATTTTTGCATCAATAACTAATTTTTATTTTTCAGGAAATAATATATATATATATATACCTTCCTATTAGGTAAGCACAGAACGTTTTCGAATGTTACAGCATTAAGCATAATTGTTTGAAAGTTCAGTGATCAGTTTTCCTCCATTTGTCGGAAATTTCAATTTTCCATTCTTACCCAATTATTAAGGATTCACCCTATTCGATGACAATGGCACCAAATTGTTTTTAGGATTTTTTTGTGTGCTTGTTGTACTGTTGAATCTATGATCAAACAACTCGTCGTTTAAATGAATTAATTTGATTGGTTTGCTAGAACCCAACAAACTCCACACCCAATAACCCACACCTCCACATGATCCCTGATCTTCCGCTGGCCCAGGAATCCATTACTTAATTGCTTCATAAGATTCTATCATTTTTTTCACATCAGTATACACCCGATGTTCGGCCTCCTAACAGAGCATTTCTCCCAAAATGACTTCGTCTTGAAGAGGGAATCTTGGTGGATAGCTATCATGATAAATATACATTTCTCACATCACAGTGGCCAAAAGCAATGTGATGCAAAATCTCTATCGCGCCCTTACATTTTGGCTAATTATCTTTCGAGTCTTTTACTATTTTTTCACTCCAAAATACTGATGTGAGAAATGAATCATCATTTATCTAATTTTTATCACACTTATTTGATAAAGCCGATAGTAAACTCTCTGAAACCAGTTTCATATGTATTAAATCAGATCAAATCATGTTTTTAACCAGTGAAGCCTTTCTGCTTAGTTTGATTCTGGCTTATTGGATTCTGGCTTATTTGCATGTTTTCAATATGGCTTGTTAACTATCAGCTTGTCCAATCCCACGGACGCTATACCCGATACCAGTATTGTTGGTTCATCCAGTAAATACGTGAGAGGTTTTGTGCAGTTGCCGTTGATATACCAGACTTAATTGTTTTATTGTGTTACAGTGCACGTGTACGCCGTCTTTCGTGGTAATTCCCAGTCTGGGGTTACCGTTGGTGATTCATAAAGCACACACACGTTTTACATTGAGACCGTTAGAATGGTTAAATTAAACTGGGTTGTTGTTCCCGAGAACATTCCGCCTGGTTGTGACGGTGCCAAGTTCTTCTCAACATCTACTTTTTCAAACCAGACACAATAACTGCTCATTTTTTTCTCTTCTTCTTCAAAAACTGCATGTAAAGGGAGATCCGCTGTTATTGGCAGCAGGCAACACAAGGTATCTGTATCTGTTGACAGACACTCGAGACAGCAGTGTTTAGCTCAGCTCGTTAACTACTTGTTCATAACACCAAGCCAGTTTTCACGTTCCCAACTCGAGCTTGCCTTGATATATCTGATCACCTTCAGTGTTCAAAATCCGAGGTGTAAATTTCACCTATGATCGAGAGACGAACCAATCGATTGAACCAATGAGAACCTAACCAATCGATTCAACCAATGAGAACCTACCCGCCGATTGTAGAGTGACATCATCCTGCACATCATCTAACTACGGCATTCGTGTATGGAGGCGAATATTCTTTTATGGACGACGGCTGAATAATGAATGACGGACCAAACGCTTGTAACTCGTCCTAACATGGCGGTTGTGTTGGTTCAATATATATATAGGTCAGCCCAGTTATAATCGCTCTTCTATGAGACATTTCGAAATTCAAGTGGATTCGAGAGACGTCTTTTGTCTATTTATAAGTTCTTTGAACACTGAAGCTGGTCAGATATATCAAGGCAAGTTCGAAGTGGGAACATAGAAATTGGGTTGGTGTAATGAAGAAGGATAACCAAGACTTCCTGTAATTGCTTTCCCCAGTCCGACAAATTGGTTCAATCTCACTGGTTGTGAGGAGGCCCAGTTCCATTCAACATCTACTTATACCAACCAGGCTAGAACTGATCTGAACACTGAAGGTGATCAGATGGTATCGACAATATATCGCGCTGGCAGCACAGCAGGCTTTGGCTCGACTCGTCTACCAAGGAAACCCGTACATGTTTTCTCTACTTCTCCGAATTCCATTCTCATGGCATCAAATTGTTTACCTCCTATTGTCAGATATATGTGTTACACCGACAGTTTACCTCCTACTGTCAGATATATGTGTTACACCGACAGTTTACCTCCTACTGTCAGATATATGTGTTACACCGACAGTTTACCTCCTACTGTCAGATATATGTGTTACACCGACAGTTTACCTCCTACTGTCAGATATATGTGTTACATCAACAGTTTAGCTCCTACTCTCAGATATATGTGTTACACCGACTGTTCACCTCTTACTGTCAGATATATGTGTTACACCGACAGTTTACCTCCTACTGTCAGATATATGTGTTACACCGACAGTTTACCTCCTACTGTCAGATATATGTGTTACACCGACGGTTTACCTCTATAATGAATATATGTGTTACACCGACGGTTTTACCTCCTGTCCAAGATATATGTGTTACACCGTAAAGTTTACCTCCTACTGTCGAATATATGTGTTACACCGACGGTTTACCTCCTACTGTCAGATATATATTGTTACACCGACAGTTTACCTCCTACTGTCAGATATATGTGTTACACCGACAGTTTACCTCCTACTGTCCAGATATATGTGTTACACCGACAGTTTACCTTCTGTCGAATGCTGTATTTTCGACAGTTTACCTCCTACTGTCAGATATATATGTGTTACACCGACAGTTTACCTCCTACTGTCAGATATATGTATTTTTACCGACAGTTTACACTCCTACTGTCAGATATATGTGTTACACCGACAGTTTACCTCCTACTGTCAGATATATGTGTTACACCGACAGTTTACCTCCTACTGTCAGTTTACCTCCTACTGTCAGATATATGTGTTACACCGACAGTTTACCTCCTACTGTCAGATATATGTGTTACACCGACAGTTTACCTCCTACTGTCAGATATATGTGTTACACCGACGGTTCACCTCCTACTGTCAGATATATGTGTTACACCGACAGTTTACCTCCTACTGTCAGATATATGTGTTACACCGACAGTTTACCTCCTACTGTCAGATATATGTGTTACACCGACAGTTTACCTCCTACTGTCAGTTTACCTCCTACTGTCAGATATATGTGTTACACCGACAGTTTACCTCCTACTGTCCGATATATGTGTTACACCGACAGTTTACCTCCTACTGTCAGATATATGTGTTACACCGACAGTTCACCTCCTACTGTCAGATATATGTGTTACACCGACAGTTTACCTCCTACTGTCAGATATTAAAGATGTAATCAGCCTCAAATCTGGGCTGAAATCGATGTCTCTCAAACTCAGCGAAAGTGACATATGTTACAACAGGTACAAAATGAAACACATTTGACCACAAAAAAACTAAACTTGTTTCTACCATTCACGAGAAAATAGAAGGAGTTGATCTTTAAAAATAAACAGCATGGCATGCCGTTTATTTTTCCATGGCCGTGTCAACAAGCGTATACACGTGTGGTGCATTCTACCAACGTATGCTATGCGACATCACCGAACCGTAGGCACGAGCCATGATGTTAGCCCATGGCTGCAGCTGTGCTGCATTCAAATTCGTGAGCGTCGCTACGTCACTCATACATCACGCAGTGACGTCATTTTCCTCTCCGCGTACAACACACACTCAACGGCGAGACAGAAAAGCCGTCGAAGCGGGCAGAGTTACAAATTTCTCTGACAAGATATTCATGCATTCGTTGTATATGACGATCCCACTATCATCAAATATAATACATATGATGCTTTGGTAATCTTCCCTGCTGAAAAAGTGCACAGGGGAGAGTTTACAAAATCCATTCATTTTGAGGCTGATTACATCTTTAAACATTTATAAACAATGTTGGTATTTATTATCAAATCCAACCTGCTATTGTTGTGCCATTATCTTACTATGGAGATCCTACTGCAGACTAAAAGTTCTCACCCTCTGGAGCCTCAGCTATAGGTTACACTGCGCCTGCGCCCATGATACACTTCCCACTTCCTTTTTCTTCTGCTGAAGCCTGTAAGCGTGATGCGTGCAAGGTCGAGAAAAGTGCGGGGAGACTGGGTCGGGCAGTCAAAAAAATAGCAGGTTTGATTTGATAATAAATATCAACATTGTTTATAAATGTTTACTATTTATTGCTCAAATCTACACCTGCTATTGTTATGCCCCACTACCAACAGTAAGGTGGAGCGCCTCGGCTTTGTTGAAGTGTGGCTGTAACCGCTGAGGTGATCAGAGATGTATGGTACCATAAATTGTACCCGTTAGTGTCCCTGGGCGTAGACCACTGTAGGGGCTAAGAGGCAATTTCTAGTAAGACGGTAAGAAGGGGCGGAACCGAGACTTCTGCACCCGAATACTAGTGGACCAACTGACCATAGTTGTGTGGTACGCTAATTGAACCCGTCAGTATCCGTGGGCGTAAAGCACTGTAGGGGCTAAGAGGCAATTACTAGTAAGACGGTAAGAAGGGTATAAGGACCAGGACTTCTGCACCCGAATACTAGAGTACCAACAGATACGCTCCAATCGCCAATTTCTTTCCTATGAAATTCTTGAATGTCCGACACTAAAGTACCTAAACAGAATGTATACTCACCTAGTGTCGGGGTCTTGACAGCTGGCTGGCTGATATTGGCGATCACCGTGACTCGTAACCTACTTGCAGACTGGTCGGTGGGCCTGAGATCGGTGCTGCCCCCCCCTCTTTTTGAAGACTAGGCGACTACATGCTGGGCGTCAACGAGTGGCCCTAGCATGGTCAGACTGTCTGTTTGTACTGACAGGTCTCTCAGATAGAAATCTGTAAACGTGGAATTGGCACTCCAAGCACAGGATTGGACAATGTCATCCAGCGATACGTTCTTCCATAAAGGCCATGATGTGGCGATGGCTCGTATTTCAAGAGAAGACGCAGAGGCCAGCAGTGGGGGGGGGAGGGCATCGAGGGATAGTTCGTATGTCCATTTATTGGTCTTGCTCAACCAAGAGGCCACCGTATTCTTGGTAATGTCTTGAGTAGCCCTTGGGAGAAGAGAGAGCAACAGTAGTCGACGAAAGCCTCTGATAGGATCGGTACGGCTGAGGTAGTGACGTATTGCTCGTACTGGACACAGTAAGATGTCGTTATCAAGTCCTTGAACAAAATCTGATAATGCAGGGATGGAATACAGACGTTGAGCACAAGGTCCTTGACGTACAGTCTCATTCTTGGCGATGAACTCAGGAACAGGGCGGAAGGATATGCGTGACCAATCTGCCGTCCAAGTCATCGATTTCCTTTCCAAGGCATGAAGCTCGGATACTCTAGACGCCAGGGCGAAGGCCGCTAGGAAGGCAGTCTTGTAGGAAACAGCTTTAATAGAGGCTGACTGTAATGGTTCAAAGGGTGGGCGAAGGAATGCGCTGAGAACCACACCAATGTCCCACTTCGGTAATAGTTGACGGGAACGACGGGACTGTAATGCACAGGGATGTACAAGAGCAGAGATGTTGGGATCCAGGCTAATGTCAATGCTCGCAGATAACCGTAGAACCCGGGTCAAGGCTGATCGGTACCCTTCAATAGTGCTGCTTTTAAACTTCTTATCTCGGTGCAGGTGAAGAAGAAAGTCCGCAACTATAGGAAGAGAGGCAGTGTCGGGATCGGAGCATCGACGTCGACACCATGAGACGAAATATCTCCACTTAGACTGGTAGAGGTGTGATGTGGAAGATCGGTTGGATAAAACCATCGTCTCTGCAACATCTGCTGAAAATCCTTGGTCTGTGAGGGCATTCTGGATAATCTGCAGACGTGTAGGTTGAGCCACTGAGGGTTGTGATGGAGTATCCCGCAGCGTTGGCTTAACAGGTTGGCCCACACTGGTAGGCGACGTGGTGAGGCGGTGAGTAGAGGAATCAGAGCCGGAAACCACGGTCGACGAGGCCACCACGGAACAACGGGAAGAATGATGCAGTCGTGTTGAACAATCTTCTGTAGTACTTCCTGCAGTAAGGCAATGGGTGGGTAGGCGTATGCAAGGAAGTTGTCCCAGCTGATCGATAGGGCATCGATGGCGTAGGCTCGAGGGTCCAGAACCGGACTGACGAATAGGGAAAGCTGTGCATTATTTCTCGTCGCAAACAGGTCGATCAGAGGGGTTTCCCAGATGCTGGTGATGTGTTGGAAGCCCTCTGGATGCAGTTGCCATTCGGTCTGTAGCACAGTGTCGGGGCGAGACAGGCGATCTGCTAATACATTGAGCCGACCTGAAACATGACGAGCACGCATGTGGCAGTGATGTTGCAGAGCCCAGTCGAAGAGGGTCCAAACCAGACGGAATGTTGGATAGGATCCGGTGGTACCCATCTTGTTGATATGAGCAATGCATGGTTGAATTGTTTGTTGCGTTGAAAAGAGACGAATTCACCAGTAGATGACTCCAATGCTGGACTGCACAGATGACAGCTTTCATTTCCAAGAGGTTGATATGAAGTTTGGCATCCGATGTCGACCATCTGCCGGACATCTCTAGGTCGTCTAGATGGGCTCCCCAACCTGTCTCGGACGCATCGGTGTAGAGATGGTATAGAGGAACTGGTGGTACAAACTGTACTCCCCGTATGACATTGTAACGGGACTGCCACCAAACCAGATGTGGATGTAGAGACGTCAATACCGGAACTAGTGGTTTGAGGAATGACATCTGAAGATACCGCTGCAGGTGGTATTGCAGAGGTCGAACTTGGAGACGACCATAGTGAGTGATGTCTTGAGTGGATGTGAGTAGACCTAAAAGACTCTGCCAAAAGTTGAGGGGCTGTGAGGGTGAGGCCAAAAAGACTCGAACCATCATCTGAATGTTGGTCCACCGGTCTTTCGTGGGTCGTACCAACTGTTGGAGTGTGTCGAAGACTGCCCCGATGAAGCGACGACGTTGTGCCGGTTCCAACTCTGACTTCTGAGGATGAGGGATGAAGCCGAGATGTTGAAGGACGAGTAAAACGAATCGGATCTGAGCGTTGAGTAAAGACTTGTCCATAGCCCAGATGAAGATGTCGTCTATGTAAACCTCTATGTGAATACCCCGTAGATGCAGGAACGCCATGACTGGTGCTGTGATGCGGGTGAAAAGCCATGGGGCGATGTTAACCCCAAACGGAAGCACCTGCCACTCGAAACGTCGACCGGCGACGGTAAAGCGTAGGTATCGACGGTGTCGAGGATGAATGGGTATGTGCAGATAAGCGTCTTGTAGATCGATGGAGGCCAGCCAATCCCTGTGATGTAGACGGGCCCGGATCGATGAAACCGAAGTCATCTTGAAATGTGGAGGTGGTGACAGGTACAGCTTGTTGAGACATCTCAGGTCGATTATCATACGCATCTGGTCGAAATCCTTTTTCGGAACCAGGAAAACACGGCTGTAGAAACCGACTGTGTCCTCGGCCTGAGGTAGTTCTCTGACCGCACCTTTTGTAATGATAGTGGTGACGGATGAAAGAAGGGTCTGAACGTGTCCTGAAGGAACTGGCAGCAGTGATGGACGAGGACGAGATATGAGCTCGGGATGGTCCTGGAAAGTGAAGCGAAATCCCTCTCTTAGTGACCGATGTACAGGTGACCGGAAATGACGAGGCGAACGAGACCGGTGAACCCGAATCGGAGAACGGCGTGCTGGTGTGCGAGAACGGCGTGGTTGAGTAGGAGTGGTACGCTGTGACACACGAGAACGATGTAAAAATGAACCGGACTGCCGAGGTGGTGAACGAGACCGGCGTTGATTTACATAATCCCGACGTAAAGGTGAAGGAAATCGGCGTTGATCTAAACGACTCTGACTAATGGTGAATGAGATCGGCGTCGAGTAGTACCAGAACGGCGAGATGAAGTACGACCCGCGCGAACGTCTACGTGGTGACGGAGAACGACGATGTGGCGTACGAGAAAGGCTTGGAATCACTTGACCAGCCGAAGTAGAAACTGTCAAAGTCCCGGAGGATGAATGTACAGTCGTAGCCCGAGAAGTAGTTTTGGATGAGGTCGATGTGAACACCATAGCAGAAGACTCAGTAGGTTGAAAAGAATGGTTCTTTTGTCCAACTCCGGGAACAAAAGACTGGTCTGTAATGGTGGTCAATGCCCTTCTGCTTTCCCATTGTCCTCTTCCCTTTTGTTGTCCGAGAGGCAGTGCCTCTTCCCTTTTGTTGTCCGAGAGACATGGGGGATGGTTGCGTAACCGTCGACCTAAATAACAGCTGGTCAGGCGAGTCCTTAGCAAGTACTGTACCACTGGGAGGAAAAGCAGGGGACAATGGAGACGGGCTTCCAGGCATGTCTTCTTTGATTTCCCTGTTAGATCTAAGCACACTCTCGGCTTGTTGTCTGTCGTAGAGTGACAAACTCAAATCCCCAGCGGCCTGTAATAAAAAATCACACCTGGCCTGTGCATAGTTACACCAGGCTTGATCATTCCAAGAAATACATTCCAAGCAAGTAGCTTTACGATAACACAAAAAGCTTTTGCAAGAAAAACACAGTGAATGTGAATCTAATTTAGACCAAGACCGCCTGCATGATTCACAGCGTTTAGAATTCCCGGTGTCTTTACACATTGTTTTTAAAATGTATTCTGCTAATCTAGACTCAATTTCCTATCACAAGATAGACGTAATCTAAATCTAGTCGGAGCTCTCTCAAAATACGTCCACGCAGGGTGGCTGCAGAAAGAAAAAGGAAGTGGGAAGTGTATCATGGGCGCAGGCGCAGTGTAACCTATAGCTGAGGCTCCAGAGGGTGAGAACTTTTAGTCTGCAGTAGGATCTCCATAGGAAGATAATGGCATAACAATAGCAGGTGTAGATTTGAGCAATAAATATATGTGTTACACCGACAGTTCACCTCCTATTGTCAGATATATGTGTTACACCGACAGTTCACCTCCTACCGTCAGATATATGTGTTACACCGACAGTTTACCCCCTACTGTCAGATATATGTGTTACACCGACAGTTCACCTCCTACTGTCAGATATATGTGTTACACCATATATGTGTTACACCGACAGTTCACCTCCTACTGTCAGATATATGTGTTATACCGACAGTTTACCTCCTACCTTAACAATTTCATGATTTTGGGGTCACAGTGATCTTGACCTACATTTTGGTATGTGACACATCGTGTCTCCCTAATGTATCTACTGAAACAAGTAATTTTTAAAGATTACTTGATTCTGGGGTTACAGTGACCTTGACTATTGACCATGACCTAAATTTTGGTACATGACAAATCGTCTCCCCTTAATATATAAATGAACACAAAATATCATGATTTTTAACAATTTCCAGATTTTGGGGGCACAATGACCTTTTACCTTGACCTAATTTTTGGTATGCAACACTTCATTTCCTCCTATTGAATTCACTCACAAAAAATTAGAAATTTTTAACGATTTCCTGATTTTTCGGTAACACTGACCTTTGACCTCTGACCTCGATCTACATTTGGTATGCAACACATCGTTCCCCCCTAGGGCATCCACGCACCAAAAATTAGAACTGTAGATAGAAAACTATCAATGATTTCCTGATTTTTAGGCAACAGTGACCTTTGACTTCTGACCTCGACCTCAATTTTGGTACGCGACACATCGTCCCCACCTAGTGTATCCACTCACAAAAAATTGCACCTGTGGATAGAAAACGTTCACAGATATAGGCCGGACACAAACACTTCAGTGATTACCTCGACCTTCATTTTTGTACGCGACATTCACCAAAAATTGAAACTGTAGACAGAAAACTGTCCCGGATATAGACCGGACACGAGGGACGGACAGACGGACGGAAACCGCCATCACATAATACGTCCGCCTTTTTGGCGGGCGTATAACAAAAATGTGATCAAGAAGGGTTGACTTAGTTCAGCTTTTGACAATTCTTTAACTGAGGGGAAAAATTTTGCACTGAGGTTCTGGTAGAGCATGACTGAATGAAAGCTTGTTTGAACAAGAGCCCAAGGGGCTTCAATATACGCCCGTATATCTGGAATTACATTGGTCCAAATTTCAAGGTTGTTAATAGCCTTGATTCCAATTGGTAGCTGACTAGTGACTAGTTGACCTTGAAGCAAGAGCTGAGAGCTCACATATCCCACACTGAAATCGACAATAGTCAAACACAAGAAAATAGTAGTTTTCCTGCAAATGGATTCTTTTCAGACGAGAGAATTTTTCATTTAGGAAGAAGAAAGTATTGAAGCAAACCTTTGTTCTTGAGATAATAAACAGGTACGAAGTTCATAAAGGACCCCTCTCCCCATTGAATTAGTAAATGTATGATTTTTATTTCACAACAGTTAACTAAATGTAGCTGTTTCAAACATGGGAGACAACTCCACAGGACAATACCATATACATGTAGGGGGGAGGACTCTAAATATTCCAACCTAACACATACAGTCAGCTGAACTTGATTCAGTTTTGGGGGAATGTGACCTTGACCTTTGACAAATTGATCTCAAAATGTATGGCTCCTCTTTGCCATGCGAGTAAGGTATACTCAAATTTTGGTACCAATTAATACCTTCAAACTATAGATATCAACAAAAGTTGATGGATGAATGGACAGAACGCAACATTACACGACCTCGTCATCGACAGGCATACGAAAATATGACTTTTAATGATTTCTTGATTTTTGGGGTCACAGTGACCTTGACTTTTGACCCACATTTTGGTATGTAAACACATCATGTCCCTCTAATGTATCTACTGGCAGAAAAAAAGTTATTTTTAATGATTCCTGATTTTGGGGTCACAGTGACCTTGACCTTTCACCTTGACCTAATTTTGGTACACGACACATCGTCTTCCCTCAATGTATCAATGATTTTTTATGAATTTCATGATTTTGAGGGTCACAGTGACCTTGACGTTTTTTTTAAAGATTTCTTGATTCTGGAGTCAGTGACCTTGACTATTGACCTTGGCCTAAATATTGGTATGTGACACATCGTGTCCCCTAATGTATCTACTGACACAAAAAAATGTTATTTTTAACAATATCCTGATTTTGGGGTCACAGTGACCTTTGACCTAAGTTTTGGTATGCGACTATTGAATCCACTCACAAAAAATTAGTAATTTTTAATGATTTTCTGATTTTTAGGTCACACTGACCTTTGACCTTGATTCTGGGGTCACAGTGACATTGACTATTGACCTGGATCTAACTTTTGGTACTTGATAAAATGGCTCCCCATAATTTCCCAATGGACTCAAAAAATCATGATTTTTAACAATTTTGGGGTCTCAAGTGACCCTGACCTACATTTTGGTAGGTGACATCGTGTCCCCCTAATGTATCTACTGACACCAAAAAAAATATTTTTAATAATTTCCTTATTTTAGGGTCACAGTGACCTTTTGACCTTCGACCATGGCCTATTTTTTGGTAAGCGACAATTCATTTCCCCCTATTGAATCCACTCAGAAAAAATTAGAAATTTTTAATGATTTCCTGATTTTTCGCTCACACTGACCTTTGACCTCTGATCTCGACCTACATTCGGTATGCAACACATCGTTCTCCCCTAGGGCATCCACTCACCAAAAATTAGAACTGTATATAGATACGAAGCTGCGCATCTGAAAACCCCTCGGCTCTGGGCGCCAGCCATTCATAATGTATTCAATTTGAAGCAAGACTTCAGGAACACCAAGCAGTCAAGTGACAAATATACAGATTATGAAAAATTTTGCCATTAGAAATGGCCTTGAATGTTTCCTTCCAATCAGAGAAACCGGTATTCATTACATAAGTCTGTTGATGCATCGATGATGTATACCAAATTTTACATCGAGCATTTGAAAATTATCAGAGATAGAGATCATTAATGATTTCGCATGAATTAAAGATGGCCGCCCATCCTTCCCACCACTCAGAGAAACTGATGTGGTTATTCATTGCAAGTCTCTTGATACATGGATGCTGTATACCAAGTTTCATATAGAACACTGAAATGGTATCAAAGATATACATCATTAAAGATTTTGCATAAATTAAAGATGGCCACCAAGGTTTCTGCCCAATCAGAAAAACCAGAACTGTCTGTTGATGCATCGATGATGTATACCAAATTTTACATCGAGCATTTGAAAATTATCAGAGATAGAGATCATTAATGATTTCGCATGAATTAAAGATGGCCGCCCATCCTTCCCACCAGTCAGAGAAACTGATGTGGTTATTCATTGCAAGTCTCTTGATACATGGATGCTGTATACCAAGTTTCATATAGAACACTGAAATGGTATCAAAGATATACATCATTAAAGATTTTGCATAAATTAAAGATGGCCACCAAGGTTTCCGCCCAATCAGAAACGCCAGAACTGTCATTTATCGTAAGTCTATTGATGCATCGATGATATATACCAAATTTTACATCGAGCACTCAAACGGTATCAGAGATAGAGATCATTAATGATTTCGCATAAATTAAAGATGGCCGCCCATCCTTCCCGCCACTCAGAGGAACTGATGTGGTTATACATTGCAGATTTCTTGATACATCGATTCTGTATACCACGTTTCGTATATAACACTTGAATGGTATCAGAGATATATATCATTAAAGATTTTGCATAAATTAAAGATGGCCGCCAAGGTTTTCACCGAATCAGGGAAACTGGTTTGGTCATTCCTTTGAAGTTTCTTGATGCATCGATGATCTATACCAAGTTTCACACTGAACAGAGAAATGGTACCTAAGATACACAAGATTAATGATTTCGCATAAATTAAATATGGCCGCCAAAGTTTCCAACCAATCAGGTCCAGATTCAATAGGGTTCTGGGTCATGAGCATATGGATGTGCAGTGCAAATTTGGTGTGCCTAGGGTAAGTTGTTCTAAAGATATCTTGGTAACAAGAAAGCTGTGATGGTTTCGCATAAATTAAAGATGGCCGCCAAAGTTTCCAACCAATCAGGTCCAGATTCAATAGGGTTCTGGGTCACGAGCATACGGATGTGCACTGCAAGTTTGGTGTGCCTAGGGTAAGTCGTTCTAAAGATATCTTGGTAACGAGAAAGGTGTGACGGACAGACGGACAGACGGACGGACGGACGGACGTACATGACGACGACAATACCCTTCGGCCAAATTTTGGCCGAGGGGTAAAAACTGTCAATGATCAACGATTTCCTGATTTTAGGCAACAGTGACCTTTGACCTCGACCTCGACTTTGATACGCGACACATCGTCTCCACCTAGCGTATCCACTCATAAAAAATTGGAACTGTGGATAGAAAACGTTCACAGATATAGACCGGACACGAGCACTTCAGTGATTTCCAGTTTTTTAGGCCAGTGACCTTTGACCTCGGACCTCAACCTTCATTTTGGTACGCGACACATCGTCTCCCCGTAGGGTATCCACTCACCAAAAATTGGAACTGTAGATAGGAAACTGTCCCAGATATAGACCGGACAGGAGAACCAGACGGACGGAAACCGCCATCACATAATACGTCCGCCTTTTTGGCGGAAGATAATATAGGTATAATTTTCTTGGCAATCCACATCAGAGTTGATGAAAACCCACAAATGTTGTAACTCGCATGGGATTATACAATTATGAAACATGCGAGTTACAACATTTGTAGGTTTTCATCAACTCTGATGTGGATTGCCAAGAAAATTATACCTATATTATCTTAAAATGACAGTCCTTATCCAAACTTCATGACATGTAGAAATATTCAATGTACTCACTTTATCACCATACTTTATTCATTTATGCAGTTTACGTAGTTCTTGCCAGATAAGCAGATTATGTATTGTTTTCATCAATTAGAGTGTGTATTGTATCACCTGAATCACACCATTTGTAGATCGCTGTCAGGTTATCGCTTAACATTTAACAATTTCTGAAAATGACAGCATTTTAATATCCGTCCAACCTGACTGACATAATTTACTGACCTTTCATAAATGTGTATTAGCTAAGATCACATTATGCCTTGTTTGTAACTTTGTTCACTGCTGAAGATGCTATAACTAATAGCGAAATATACAGAATGAAATTGTCATCCCTACTCGGAGTTGCTTTTCTTCTCTATTATTGGAGAATCATCTGTGGTTCCAATGGATTACTTCAATTAGATATACATGTAAAAAATTCCAAGGTGGGATGTGCCATATAGCAGGTATGTAAGTTCCACTTCAAAAATCTTTGAAGCACCGATTCAGAAATGAAGTGTTTACTTTGTTGACATAAGCAGTCCACTTATGTAACTGTATACAGTATTATACAGTAAGTCAACCATTACAGGTTTTATTAACTGAATGGTCAACATACAGGCCTACAATATCAGGCCTGATTTAAAGGTAAAGCAGAATATCAATGTTACAGTATGTCTATTTGACCAAAATAGCCTGACTTCAAGCCCACTTGAATCCTTGCAATTCTCCATACTGACCATACACTGATGGCAACATATTTTCTCTGACTGCATTTTAGTTATGTTTGTAAGCAGGGGTTGATGTAGCCTAGATTTAGATACATTTAGCGGACTTTACCCTATGCCACATGATTATGCCAGCGCTAACAGCACCAATGTCCTTTCAATCCATTTTTAAACCATGTTAATAAAATTAGTAATTGTAAAAAAAGAATGTATAATGAGATATAAATTAAGAATTATGTTGATGGGCTGCAAAATCCGTATGAGAGGTGGCCCTTCAATTTCAATCAAAAAAAAAAAAAAAAAATTTCAGTCCTTTGAAATCCTTCATCCGTCTGACAATAATAAACTTCATGAACAGATGAAATACCAATAAATTGTTTTTTTAGTTTACTGTCTATAGTGCCACTCAATGATGAACAACATCACGAACCTACATGATGAAGCAAACTCCTCAGATGTGGCCTGGGGAATGTAGATATTGGACTCCTATCATGAGAATTTATTATTTTAAAAAATGGCCATTTGGCCCTACAAGGGATGTGAATTATAACACTGAGAATGTTACATTCATGTTCAGCAAAATAGAATTACTTTTCCCTGATTAAGAAGCAAATTTCCATTTTTGTGAAAACAAAATCTTATTTTGAGATGCAAAAATGCGTCTCCATGATTCGCCAACACCACCGAAATCTTGTCAGTTCTTTGCCTATCTTGCAAGATCATTATACCCAAATTTCACGGAAATCAAACACGTCGTTCAGAAGATATGTTACACAGGCTTACCTGCATTCACGTCTATAGCACCACCTAGTGACGACCAAATGCCACAGAAGACAAGCGCGTGAAATCTAAAGCCCTAGGGAGATGGCACATAAGAGTTCAATGGAAAAAACTTTAATCATGATAATGGTTATGAAGGTTTTGACGTCAAGTCAGATAAGTGAGATTTTTCATTTAAATGGCAATTTGGTTCGCACCGAAAGGGAATTATCATGTCGGCAATCCTATATTTATGCTTGGCAACCTAGAATAGAAATTTTTAAATATTTCTTCAAGCGAATTGGTGAATTTTCATTTTTTGAGATGCAAAAAAGCAGCGGGTATCGAAACACAACCAGACAAATTTCCCAGGCCTAAGGAGATAGCACACACAGTTTGACCCGAAAATATTTAACAGTTTCAGAGATATTCATGTTTAAAGTCACGGCGGCGGCGGCGGTGGAGCCGTTTCTCATGAAAACATAACAGCATCCACTTTGTGGAAATGCTTTAATTCTTAGCTCTAAATATACTCTGCTTTATAGCTCATAATCAGTAATTTTATCTTGAATTTTATCTTGAAAATATAGATGGTCAGTAATATTTCAGGTCAATTCTAACTTAATTGCATAGGGAACATGAATTTGGAGATCTTAGACGTACCAGAGAATTTAACCTTTTAAAAATAGGTCAAGGTCAGCGATATTCTTCAATAGACTTCAGGTCCAGCCACAGGTGACATAAATTTGGACAATGTAGATATAATCTTTCATGGAATATTGTACTAAATAGAATCCTGGACCTGGACAAAATAGGTCAAAGTCAGTCATCTACAGCACACCTCTGTGCATCATCAGATGTACACATAGTACTAATTTGAAAAGCCTAGATATATTCTTCATATTATATCATAATAAACCATATATGACCTTGAAAAAATAGGTCAAGTTCAGGCAACTGGGATAGTTGCAATCACCAGTTGCATAAGGTAATATGAATTTGGAGACCCCAGCTTCAATCCTTCAAAAAATACAGCAAATACTAAAATTTGACCTTGATAAAATAGGTCAAGGTCAGTCATCTTCAGTACACCTCTGGACCTTTGCCAGATGTATACACAGTATTAATTTGGGAAGCCTAGCTATATTTCTTCAGGTTAGATCATAATAAGCAGTATATGACCTTAAAAATATAGGTCAAGGCCCCTACATCTCTGGACCTTCGCCAGATGTATACATAGTATTAATTTGGAAAGCCTAGCTATATTTCTTCAGGTTATATCATAATAAACAGTATATGACCTTGGAAAAATAGGTCAAGGTCAGTCAACTGGGATAGGCTTCTAGTCAATCACCAGTTGCATAAGTAATATGAATCTGGAGGCCCTTGGATCAATCCTTAAATTTTTTTAGCTAATTTGACCTTGATAATTTAGATCAAGGTCAGTCATCTTCAGTACAACTCTGGACCATCTCCAGGTGTATACATGGTATTAATTCAGAAAGCCTACCTTTATTTCTTCATGTTATATCATAATAGACAGCATGACCTATAAAAATAGGTCAAGGTCAGTCAACTAAAATAGGCTTTTGGTCAATCACCAGTTGCATATATATGAATTTGGAGACCCTAGCTTTAATCCTTCAAAAAATATGGCAAATACTAGAATTTGACCTTGATAAAATAGGTCAAGGTCAGTCATTTTTAACAGGCTTCTGACCCTTCACCTGATACATATTTACAATGCCTGGCTATAATTCTTCTTGAGATATCGTGTACACAGACAGACAGACAGACGACAATACCCTTCAGGAAAATTTGCCCGAGGGGTAAAAAGAGGGACAGAAGACTGAATTAAGTAAATTCAAATGCAAGTTTATTTGTACACAAAATGCATTTGACGTAACAGCGTTATATTACAAGCTGACAAAGAACGTCACTACAATCATGTTGTAAACTGTACAAGAATGGAAGGGGGCGTGCCGTGTGTATGGGCAGACAAATTCTTACAGTTATGTAATGACTACATAGTTCAGACGGCCCCCACACCCAGCACCTCCTTCAACAACTGTCTCCAACCCAACATGGCCAATCAACGGGCCAACCTCATAGCTGTACATCCAACAGTTTCAACGTGAACATGTTGGAAACATTTAATTCTGTCCTACGCGACTTTGGTATCTGCTGCCACTATTGTCCAGTCTAGTGTTCTGACATCGGCCATGTGCACTGCTTGTCTGCGACCAACCGCTCATGCACGGACCACATGCCACTTGTGCGTGTAGCACTTGAGTGCTGCGAAGAGTATACCCCTAAACTGTACAATCATAAGGATACATTAAGGGGAGGAGGAATAGCATGTTTGGACGATTTGTACAATTACGAAGGAGCATACATGTATGAAGCCCATTTACAATCACTATAGTCACTTTGCTGTACGATATAAAAATTGCTTATTACACAAAATAGACATTATTTACCGACTACTATCAATTGCTATGGATGAGAAATATCTGATTGTGGCAGGTGAGTGAAGACGTCACAATGCAACAGAAGAGAAACATGAGAAATGTACAAGATGATGGACTATGAGTATGTACAGGAGTGACCGGTGATGAGATCATTTACACATGTGGATGAACGATGGATGCTGATGAATGATTTATTCTAGGGTTTTGACAACATACGATTCTCGGCATGTGCACCAAATAAGATCAATGAGTTAGAAAGTGGCATCTTATAAAGAGAATCATTTAATGTAGCTCCCACATTGATATAGTATAATGATGGTATCTAAAACTGTCCTTACACTTTCAGCCAATATGGCTCCATAATTAGGCCTACTGCAGTGCCCATGATAATGTTACTCATGCTAATACCTCATACTATCCCACCCTCCCGGCCTATATTATACATTCTAGAGAAATCAGCACTAACTTCCACTGGCCATCTGTAAACGCTGGCAGTGTGAAGAGATAGATACATGTCTAACATTATGTACATCGAGGCTTGGAGATCATCGAGCCAGCAGACAGGCAGCTGACAAGACGCAAATCTCCCCCGTGTGACGCGCCACACCTCATATGATACAGAATTAAACAGCAGTTGCACCTGAAGACCGATGATTGGGAAAGAAGCACTAATAGAAGTTTTTATGGTTGAAGTTACGCGTGGAGGATACACTGGAAGATGTCCGAGAGGGAAAATGTGACTGTGACTGTGGAGATAATGCTGCTGCCGCCGCCACTGCGTTCTGCAACACAGGCTTCCCTGGAAAACCAGCGTGGGCACTAGATGATGTTGCTGCACCTCCCGACGTGAACGGGGGAGCTATCTGGGCTGCGGGTGGAGTGTGTACTCCGGTGAACGGGGGAGCTATCTGGGCTGCGGGTGGAGTGTGTACCCCGGCAGGATATTGCATTGCCTGTCCGTAGCTGGTTTGTCCATTGCCTCCTTGTCGTGCTGGTGGTCCCATGTTATAGTTGGACATACTGGTAGAGGAGTGATAACCGTGGTTAGAGGCTGGGGCAGCTCCTACAGGGTGATTCTGAGTACTGTAGCTTCCTGGTTGGGCTGGGTGAGGATGTGAGAACCTGGATGACTGGGCAGTGTTGTTTGCTTGTCCTGGGTGACTGGTTGTATGCACTGGACCTATAAAACAGAAATATGTTTAGAACAGAAATATGTTTTACTCCCATTCAAGTTAATTTTTATTTTCCCCGCCAATGGGTGAATTTTTTATATAAACGATCTGTTTGTAAGACAGTCTTTTCAAAACCTTCTAGTTTTCATACAGCCACTTTCTGGGGCATTACTATGAATTCATAGAATAATGCAACCTATATTTCTTTAACTGTCTTACAGCTAATAATTTAGATCAAATTTCACCAAAGTGATCGGTGCAAATACTAGAATTTGACCTTGATAAAATAGGTCAAGGTTAGTCATCTTCAGCACACCTCTGGATCATCCCCAGATGTATATATAGTATCAATTTGGAAAGTCTAGCTGTATTTCTTCAGGTTATACCATAATAAACAGTATATGACCTTGAAAAAAATAGGTCAAGGTCAGTCAACTGGAATAAGCTTCGAGTTAATCACTAGTTGCATTTGTAATATGAATTTCGAGACCTTAGCTTTAATCCTTCAAAAAATATAGCAAATACTAGAATTTGACCTTGAAAAATATGTCAAGGTCAGTCATTTTCAATAGGCTTCTAACTCTTCACCAGATGCATATGTGGTATGAATTTAAAATACCTGACTAATTCTTCTTGAGATATCGTGTCCACAGACGGACAGACAGACAACGCTGACGATGACAAGAGAGGTAATAAATCATTCCTTATCAGAAAAATATCTAACTTCAGATAGTTCTCATATAAATACACATTTTCGGAAGGAAAATAAAGAGCAAATGAATTACAAAAGGGCTGCTTTCACCCTTGACATGCTGGAGTTCACGCTAAGATAAGACTTGTGTACATGCAAGCTTTCAGTCTGACTGCTAAACCTGTGTGCATGGTGTGAGACAACAGAAAGACTGCACTTCACATTTGCGTCCATTGTAACTGATTTTATTCAACGGTTCCCTGGATACATATATGTAACAGATCTATTGGACATTGACCTACCTTGATATGAGAACTGTGATACAGAAGGTGGTGGTACAGGAGCGGGTGGGGCGGGGCACCCAATGGCCTGATGTGGAGGGGGTGGGGACTGGGAGAAGACATGAGGCGAATGGCTCCGCGGTGACTGGTGGTGAGACGAGCCTGGATGAGACTGTAGCTGCCGTGACGGAAATGTTTGGATGGATAACAGTGAGGGTATCCTGGGCGGTGGCTGCCCAGGCCCGAGTGGAGGCAGTAATCTGGGCTGTACTGAGGGTGGAGGTACTGGCTGGGGTACAGTTGCTCCTGACCGGGGGTCCACTGGCCCAGAGAGGACAGACTGGTGAATGGCTGGTACAGTTTGGGGGTGTGTATACACACCGACAGGACATGCCGCTGGAATCATGGCCTGATGTGACACCTCCATCATAATAGGCTCTGAAATTCACACGAGTAATAAATTATCACACATGCTGACAGAAAAAGAATTGAGAAAAAAATGTGCAGCGATCAGATATCAGGTACTCATTTGAAATTCTTCAAGATGGCTGAAGCATGTGACAAGTTTTGTACATAAGTTCACTTGTGTGAATATTTGGTGGTAAGAAAACCACGAACATTTCATGGTTCACAACTTCAGGCTGCAAACTGAAGCAAGTACAGTGCTTATATCAGTTTCATCTATAGTGATCTCATTTCTTCAAGGTCCACCTTGAGAACAACATGTATTTCTCTTCATGCATAAACTAAAGGGTTAAAACCAGACCATATGAGAGCAACACAACGGTCATATCAAACCAGGCACTTCCCGACAGATTTCCATCTATCTTTCAAAAGTTTTCAGAAGGCCTTGGCCTTCTGAACAATTTACATTTGGGAACCACATTTTTCTCCAGGGTAACCAATCCAAATTCTCTCAATATTTGACAAAATAGCCCAATATCCCTCCGATATCACTGATTATTTACATTCAGCAATCCTACATTGCATGATGTATTTTTAGAACTTTGACATTTTAGTCTAGGTTAGCAGAAATGTGATCTAGAAGGTATGACAGCAGTTCTCTCATTTTAGAAATACATACGAAATTGAGCCAGGTCAGCTTTTGCCAAGGAATTAATGGGAAATATTTGGTGCTGAGGTTCTGGTATTCTTACCTCTAGATATACTCTTCTATATAGGTCAAAATCAGCTTAATTAATTTGATCTTGGAAAGATATATCAAGGTTAGTCATCTCCAATAATTTTCTGGTCTATTCTAACCTCTAGAAAATAGGTCAAGATCAGTGATATTCAATAGACTTCAGATCCAGGCATTTGTGTTATAAATTTGGACAATGTAGATATAATCCTTATATATTGTACTAAATAGAATTTGACCTGGTTGAAATATGTCAGTCATCTTCAGCACCCCTTTGGACCATCGCCAGATGTATACATAGTATTAATTTCAAAAGCCTAGCTATATTTCTTCATGTTATATCATACTAAACATTATATGACCTTGACAAAATAGGTTAAGGTCAGTCAACTGTGGTAGGCTTCTGGTACATCACCATAACTTCAATCCTTCAAAAAATGTATCAAATACTAGAATTTGACCTTGATAAAATAGGCCCAGCTGTATCTCTTCATGTTATATTACAATAAACAGTATATGACCTTGGAAAAAATAGGTCAAGATCAGTCAACTGAAATAAGCTTTGAGTTAATCACCAGTTGCATTTGTAATATGAATTTGGAGACCCTAGCTTTAATCCTTCAAAAAATATAGCAAATACTAGAACTTGACCTTGATAAAATAGGCCAGTCATTTTCAATAGGCCCTTCACCAGATGCATATGTTGTATGAATTTAAAATACCGGACTCTAATCCTTCTTGAGGTATCATGTCCACAGACGGACAGACAGACGACGCTGACGACGACAATACCCTTTGGGCAAAATTTTGCCTGAGGGGTAAAAAACTGAATGCATGTGCAACTTTTTGGACAAGAAAGGCGTGTCACGATATTCACTCGCACTTCCTGGACCAGAAAGGTGTGTCACGAAGTTCAGCTCAAACGTTCCGGATCAGAAAGGTTTGTCATGATGTTCCTCTCATATGAACTGTCATAACTATTGTGAAGCATGCCAAAGCTGGAAGTAAGCACTGAGTCAGACACTCACCCTCACCCACTGGTTTGCCCGGTGGTGGTGGTGGCACGCCGCTGGGTGGAGGTGGGGGTGGGGGAGTTTGCGAGGATTCTCTCGAGCCCTCATGTTTCTTGTCTAATCAGAGCAGCATTAAGAAAGAGAATAACATGAACAATGAACATTTGTTAGAGGAAATTTTGATAGGTTTAGTTTCAACATCATTACACGCAGTAGATTAAACTTGTGGCGAGGCAGGTCGCTTCTGTTCAGGGTACTCAAGTTTAATCAAAACATTGTACCTTGTGAAAATGCATTTTTCTTCCATGGTTCAAATTTAATGCCCATCATAAGTCTTTGGAATCCCATACAAGTCTTCAGAATTGTCAAGCATATTCACATGAAGATTTGACCTCGTACATACGGTATCAGAATTCTGGTTTGGCCTATGCACAGTCTGATAAATCAGTAAATTTTTGGTCCTCCCTTTACCTACGGTTCATCACAATGTCTACATTATTCAGTCTAGGGACAACAACAATAGTTCTATGCACAATGATTTTAGCCTTAAAAAATAAACCCACATGAAAGACCTATCATGAGAAATACAGAAGAGATTCACAGAACTTTTAATACGACTGGACGCTTAGATGAACATGAAGAAAGCTGAGAAGCAAAGTATTAAGATATATGCTCAGTAATATTGATCATTCTTCCATAATAGTTACTGGAAGTGATGCTACAAGTAATTGATTCATATTAATAGTATTTTTCTCTCTTACGTAAATGCAAATTTATATTAGGTTTCCAATTGATCATGCTACTCTCCACAAACCCAGCAATGATAAATTCTCTGTGCATACCATGTGGAGTTTTCTTTGAAAAAAACCCCTCTGCAATCTGGTTGATGGTCTGACTTTTACAGGTTAGAAACCACTAAAAAATTGCCTTACTAAACCACTAAAATATTTGAAGCATAACCCTTATATTTGCATATGAATATCATGGTTTGTTCTTGGACGTGGCCACACAAAGTGTATCGGAAGGTAGTTTGCTCAAGATGTGCTCAGCCAATTTACTACATATTGTAAATTGGCTGAGCACATCTTCATGATCTTGAGCAAACTACCTTCCGATACACTTTGTGTGGCCATGTCCAAGAACAAACCATGATATTCATATGCAAATATAAGGGTTATGCTTCAAATATTTGCAAAGTTATCGATGGACACAATAAAGTGCTATTTCCCTAGAGCACTCAAAAACTTATTGAAATATTTCAACCCCATAAATTATTTAATACTTTCTTTTCTGGATTTTTAATTTGTATAGTTACTGACATTAACTCGGATCTTAACAATTTTATCTACACACACGAGATACAGAATATCAACACAAAACCAACCATGGCAGAGGTAAAATTTTGTATCAATCCCCAATCTGATGAACGCCTTTTATGCAGTTACTTGACATACTACACCATTCTACTTTGCAATAAATATATTGGTGAATATACAGTATCACCTCTCTTCAATGCGGTTATTGGGGGACAAAGCTTCAACCATCTTATAGAATTTCAGCCTTATAAAAGGGCTGAATATTATAATATGCATTTATTAATTTGGGGGACACCATAGCACTAATCAGCCACCTTATATCAGAATCTATACAAAATTGAGGTACCTTACAGCGAGGCTAGATTGTAATGCCCTAATTTAGTGTGTGAGCTTATTAACTGTTACGCTGCGGCGAGCCGTTCAAACGGCTCTCGTCTTTCTATACGAAAAATGCGACGAGCCGTAATACTGGCTTGCCTTTGCTTCTGTCAATGCGAGTACAGCGAGGTACCATTCTGGAATCGCTTTTTTCAAATTTACCAAGCATGAAACTCTATAAAAACCATACATATATTGTTAGCTAAGCCTGATTTGATTTCTTGGATGTAAATTTGATATTCTGTCTCGGAATAACGAAGTCGGGAGGAAGAAATAAAAATGAAAAATAAAAAAACACCAACGGAGATTTCCATAAAACGTTGTCGAGAAGCCGCCCAGAAAATATAAAATACTCACAGAAAACCCCTTCAAAATATATGATTCTTTGGTATAGTTGAAGTATAGAAGCTCAGTTTATATTTCCAAAGTGCAGGTTTCGATGAAATCCGCTAAACAAACTTTATTTTCAAATTTCTGTCGAGCTTCTACGCCACGTAATTTCGTCGCGATGAAATAAAAATGGCGTTTCCCTCAGTTCAGCTTGACCCAGTTGAAGGGCTCTGGCCAATGAGCGCTTCGATGTAGGTCACGTTACCACGCTTGTCCAATCAAGGTAACCGATATAGGATCGTCTGTTACCGTTACTAGAGAAACGGGAAAACACCCCTTGCCGTTTTTCGATGTTATCGTCTGTTTGATTGGCCATCGGTCGAAATCACGCCTTCAATCAGAAACTACAAGGAATTCCCTTTCCAATGAGACGTCATACGCCCGAAATGGCGGACGAAAAGTCGGAAAAGACCAGGGAGAAAGGCAGCTGAAAAACCAAGATTTTCCGCTGTAATTCTTCATAATTCGCCATTTTCGACCGCAATTCTACCAAAATACTGTAGTCTCTTCAAATAAATTTTATTTACGCTGACAACATCGTCGATTTTGCTATAAAATGCTGTCGAATAGCATTGACTAAACAAGTTGGGATACATTGATATGTTAGGCCAGTCACCAGCAAACGAAATTAAATAATATTTTTGTTCATGAAATCCGGATTTAAAAAAAAAAAGTCAGCATTTCTCCTCGTACATCATACAAAAGAACTTAGCAGCATAACAGTTAAAAAGAATGATCTCTGATGTGGGGGATAGAGTCAGCAAATAGAATGACTGAATAAACATTTCCACAGCACAGAATTTATCGACAAAAGGCTTGAAAAGAACTGTACTGACGCAGCAACTCAATTCTTTTATAGTAGCGAGGTAACAGTAGGTTTGGGCTGTAAACTAAGAAATAATAGAGCGACCCCAATATACTCAAAATTGATACATTTAGGATTGGAACATTCTATCTGGCCAGGACAAGCAGGACATTGTCTGAAAATAGGCATTTATTTGTGATTCTGTGCCTCTCTGGAAGAAAGAGGAACTTAAACATGTGACAATAGAGACAGTCAGAACTTCCTTTTTTTCCTTACAGGTTAGAAAACACTAAAAAATCGCCTTACTTTTGTAATAAATTGCCTGAGTGAGTGAGTGAGTGAATATGATTTAACGTCACTTTCAATACTATTTGAGTGCTTATCACGAGGTTTCGGTCCTCTTCCTTTTCACACCCGGAAACCCAGGGTCCCACTTGTTTTAAAACCTATTCCTTTTCACACCCGGGAACCCATTTAGACGCCTCTTGCGACAAGCTGTCTGAGGGGCTGAGGCCTATTCTTACCATGACCTGAAGTGCGCACGACAGCACGGGGCGTACATTTTAAAATACGTCACAGACCATTTCTGGTCCAGTCAATCAATGTTTGCCGGAAGTCGAAGTCCTGATAATAATCTTCCACCCAGAAAATCCAATGGTGGTGACCCGCAAGAATCCCCATTGGATAAGGGAGATAACTATTTCTGGGAAACTGTATTTTTATATTGAGCATCATCTCAATTCATATATGTCGCCATTACTTGACAATATTGCCTAGTAGTGCACAATGAAACAAGTTGACAGAATAGTTGAATGAGACAGGAGAAGGACTGAGCTATACAGGTTTCCATGACCTGCAATTAATTTCTATGGATGGTGCTGAATACAAGATATTCAGGCTATTTATTTATTTTTTTTTTTTATTCTAAAGGTCTTGCATGGTACACTTAGCGATGAGTAACAGTGTTAGTCAGATGGTTTCATCAACTTAGTAAGCTTCTTTGACCAAGGATAATTTCCTTCAACAAATCTGCAGTGTGCGGTGTGAAGCTGTTCAGCTTGAGAAATTCATATCAACATGTACATTTATAGGTTTAGCTTGAGATACAAGTGGGAAGGAACACAAGAGAGGGCGATGAAGAAAGGGAGGTAAGTAGTATCAGACTGACCTGGGCTACCTTCGTCCTCCTCCTCCTCACTGTCGTCCAGTCCAAACTCCATCTTTAACCTCTCAGAGAGACTGAGCGGTTTATCCCGACCATTACTACCCCATCGTACATCCTCCTCCTTCCTGTGGCCAGGGGATGAGGACATCCCTAAAATGACAATCATGGAACTATTATCCAACATCTCACCTTCAATTATCAATGCAAAAGTACTATCTCAAACCCCAACTCTATCTTCCTGTTTTACATTGATCTCTCCCAGATCATCTCAAGCAAAAGAGATCACTTTTACTAGAGACAGTTTTCTAATCACACAAAAATTCAGTACAAGATAAAGTTTTAAAAGTAATAACCCCATTAAAGGAATGCTTCACTTAATTCAAATACATTTCAATTGTAAATGTTTTTACTTGAAAATAAATTGTATCAAATATCTCTTGCCACTAAAGATGGAAAAGTATTATTTTATTCATTTTGGTGCCTTATTCCCAAGCATCTAAGCGCTACCATATTGTCACAGTCGGTTCTACATGAGAATGAGGCTGCTACAACTTATGATGCCATATTAAGGAATAAAAAAATTTTACAAGTAAATTTTCTGTTATTAAGCTAAAACTTACCTCACTTCCACTCTTTGCATTTCTTGTCTACATGAAATATCACAGTAAGAATTTAAATGACACAGTTATCTCCCCTGCTAGTCACCTGATTGCATAGCTACCCACAATTCTACTTCCTTCTTGTTCCACTGCGATACATGGTCTGGATGTATCATAGCGGGGAGGTTGGGTGGGCATCACTGGAAGTGAGGTAAGTTTTAGCTTAATAACAGAAAATTTACTTGTAAAATTTTTTTGTTATTTGCGCTGAAAACTTACCTCACTTCCACTCTTTGCATAGAATGCCACCGTAAGGTAGGTGGGCAAACTGATACAATCCGTGGTAGTGATAAATGCCATACAAAGTGACTAGATCAAAGTAGAAATCATAGATCTTCTACCCCACAGAGGATCCATGAAATCATACAACAGTAATAACCTGTATGCCTATGGTACACAGGGAACCTCTGTTGCTACTCTGACTTCAAGGCTGAGATGCAAGATACGCCCCCCCCTTTTTTTCGAAAGGGGCCGAGAGAAAAAAAGCACTCACCCGCAAGCAGGGTTACAACTGTACGCCCGGACTTTTGTAGCTATAATGCTGGCCTCGGTCCCCCTGACACCCGCTGTGCGGTCACAAGTGGGCCGATGGAATAGAGGTCGTTACATGCCAACGTCATGTCCCGGAGATAGTAGGAGGCAAATGTCGTGTTTGACCTCCAGTAGCACGCCCTCATAATGTCAGTCACCGATCTGTTGGACCATAGAGGCCATGATGCCGCTAATGCCCTAATCTCGTGACCCGAAACGTTTACAAGCGCGGCTTGCCTATCAGTAGCCGTGGAGTACGCTAGCCGAATCGTATTTTTGAGCCAACTCGAGATAGTGTTTTTACTTATTTCTTGTTTGGCTTTGGGATCGAAAGGGATAAACAAACGCCTCCTTCCCGCTCTGATCTCCTCTGTACGATTCAGGTAACACGCAAGAGCCCTGTACAGATTCTACCCTGGCGGCATGGCGGACACAATGAGTGAAGGTCATAACTAGGCTTGTCACCTCCACAAGACATGCATGACATTTGAGACATATTTTGAGCCATTATTACGCTGATAACTTAGAGAATACTTCCCAAAGGACTTCTTGCAGAAAATCAGACGTCTGAGGTAATCCAACTGTGAGTAGTTTCGCTAGAAAAGGCACTTTTTCACGGAGTTGACAATGTTTACTTCCAACCCTACGAAGCAGTAGGACAAGAAGGAAGTAGAATTGTGGGTAGCTATGCAATCAGGTGACTAGCAGGGGAGATAACTGTGTCATTTAAATTCTTACTGTGATATTTCATGTAGACAAGAAATGCAAAGAGTGGAAGTGAGGTAAGTTTTCAGCGCAAATAACAGAGTCATTTGCAGATTGGCCCAACAGGACTTCCACAACAAGCAGCCCATTGTTAAAATTTAATGCCATTCACGATCTAATACATTAGTGGAATGTGTTCATATGCTCAATGTTAATAGTATGCTCATACAGAACTCGAAGGTCCATTTTCTCCCTGCTCTTTTCAGTTTGCCGACATCAGAGGCCTTAAACTTCGCCATAATTTAGAATTCTACATGCTCGGAGCACCAAATTACGTCAACCTAGCTACGAAAATGGTCGTGCCCAGATGCTCGAGAAGAAGACAAAGAAATGAATGAAATAATACTTTCTGGTCTTCTGTGGTAAAAAAAATAATCGCACCTTCACGACAGAAGTTTATTTGAATTGAGTGAAGCATTTCTTTAATGAACCATCTTTTTCAAGAATCAATCACCAGGATCAGTGAAATATTACTATTCAGTAGTTTTCCTGAAACAAAGAACTCATGAGAACACTAATAGAGGATTGTATAATCAAGTCTTACCTGCTCGACCGGGGCTGTTACCCTGATTAAACAACGGCAATGGGGCCAACGTTGGGGCACTTCGCTCTGGCATCGGGGTTATTGGTGCACTATGGGATGATTTGGTTGGTGTGCTACCACCCTTATCTTTTAACCTCTTTCTGTACTCCAGCAAACTAACCTAAAATGGTCAATTACACAAAAATTCAGTTTGACAGTTTGGAAACGATTCATTATCTCCTCACAAGTTTAATGCCGATTCGAAAAATTGGCAATAACAAAAGTATATAATTATCAATATATAAACTTGCATTCAGGTTTAGTATCTTATCACTCTAACAGTTTATAATACATGATCACTACATGCCTGTCCACTGTATTGACAACAGTTCCAAACTGAGGGACCTGGCTCTTACCTTCTTCTTGGTTGGTGGAGCAACTCGTGCAGGAGGGGTAGGTGGTGGCACGGGTGGAGGAGGAGGTGGTGAAGTCTGTGGGAAGGGAGGGATTGGAGCAGCTGATGTGGAGTCTGCAGACATCACAGTCATTGGACTGTACAAAGGTTTGGCCTCAAGCGTCAGGTGTGAGTGTGTGGTAAGGCCAATAGAACTGTCACAGGCCAATTCACTCACTGCACCATGGTCAGCCAATCCACTTAACCGAGGACTACTACCGGACCATGACGACACGTGATCTCGCTGCACCTCCGAGACCGTGCTCGAAACACCAGGCGAGATGGCATCACGGGCATCTGCAGCCAGAGCACCAGCACAGACACTGGCTGTGGCTGCGAACAAACCTACCCCCATCTGTGATGTGCTTGACACGAGTGAATCAAATGGAGGAGGCTTGTCACTTGTTTGTATTGTCCGGTCATCAGGAATCTGCCCTGATGGCCTATCTACCGTACCACTACTCTCTACATGTAAATTATCGCCACTCTCACAATGAGTCTGGTCCCTCGATGATGACGAAGAATCAGACACTGCACTAGCGAGACCTGACAGACAACCAAACGCAGTCCTTTCTGCTATAGAGTCCAGCGGAGGCGAACATGTCGCCTCGTTAGACCCACTGGGCTGGTGATTGCTCACTGAGTCCACAAGCACAGCACTACCCTGACTTTCTACTGTTTCTATCTCACTAGCACAACTGTCCAATACAGCACTAGAAGTTGGCTGTGGCGAGTCAGAGTCCATATCGCTCTGTTTATTCCCGCTCATTGAGTCCTCTTCAGCCAAATCGGAACTGTCAGCACTACACGCACTAGCTGGCAGACTTGTCGTATCCGTAGAACTACACGTCGTCCTATCAACATGTCTATCTGCTGCCCTTACGACATTGTCCGACGATTCCACTTGATTGTCCTCCTTACTTTCTACCGAGTCTATTTCGCTACATTTACACTGGTTACTCTCTGACACCTCAACATCAGCAGTGACCACCTCTGACTCTAACTCATTCTCAACTTTGCTGCTGTTGTAATTGTCATTGTCTTGCACTTTCAATGGTTCCTCCTGTTCTGTCACAGAAACATTCTCCTCGACAGTGCTGTCTGAGCAGGATGCCACTTTCTGTTCCAAATTTGCAGGACCTGGCAGTGCAGTGGACTTGTGGCAATCAGAAGAGATGTTCACTTTCTCAGTTTCATCAAGTACATCAGCCACAGAGTGGACAGAGATGGGATATATGTCCTGTGAAACCTGTCGCTGTGGGAGAGAGAGAAGAGACTCGGAGGTATCACTGTCCAGAGACTCTTGATGCTCCATCTTCACATCCTCAATCGATGGTAATAATCCACTCTTCTGTGAGGGAGGGAAAAATGAGACATCCAAGTTAATACATCAGTACAGGCCTTATTTTTTGACGCGAACGCTCGTTCAGGTTACGTGAAGGTTACGCAAATCATATTTTACGCGAACGGTCACAGTTCACGCGGGGCGATTTTTATCTGCCAGCAAGTCACAAGTCGGCATTGTCTGTCTGCACAAAGTGAAAATAAAATAAAAAGTGGCGACAGCGATATTTCCGCGTATACCGTTCACTTTCTCTTTCTCCTTTTGTCGACTGGCAGGCTAATTTACATGGCCGTGGTTCAATCATGAATTGCTTATGGCCTAGTTAAATTGTTTGTGTCGGAGTGGTTTCGTTTTCACTGGCCAGACAATTACGCATGCCCAGATGGAAATAGGTCAGCACTGAAAACTATTTGCCGAGAAGTGGCGACTGTCTGGCCGTTGGAATTGACCAATAAATTGAAATAATGGATGTTATTTGATGCACAATAAATCATTTTGAAACCCTGAACATACATTCAGAACATATTTGGCATTTTACAGCTTTAGAAATATTTAGGAATCGCATTTCGGCAAAAATAGTGTACCGTAAAACTCACGTAAGGAATTTTATCACGTTCAGAATACTACCGATGCCGATGGACGGTCTGTTTTGCTTCATCTCGACTAAATAACTCGTTTAAATTCTTATAGATGTCACGGTATATATTCCTGGTTACTCGTAGCATAACGAATATTGAATATTTATTAAACATTCCAAGTGAATCGGTAAAAATCCTTTTGTTTACGCGACGTGCGGCTTCCCTCAGCGAAACCAAACGACATTTTGACTCCGTCGAATTCGTAACTCAACGATATTTTATGTTAATGAGCAGTTGGAGCAGTTTGACCAATCAGGAAGTCGGGTTACGTCAGGTGATCAGCATTTTCGCGGGTTTATTGGGGTTGAATGAGAAGGATTCGAAACACATGACCATTTTCACCCAATAAAATCGACGCATTTTTACTATGTGACATGAAATAAGGTTGTGTTGAAATGAAAGCAGAGTTGTTGCCCTTCAATTTGATATCTTTAACGTGGGGAGGGGCTTCCGGGATTTTGTTGCAGAAGCTTGTAAACAAGGTGCGTTTTACGCGTTTCAACAAACTTTTCTGAATAAATGACGCTCTGTTTTACATTTGTAGACGATCTTCACATAACTAAGCGTATTTTTTAGTAATAAACACCGAACTCACATGAAATAATTAATGAAATAATACGTTTTAGTTGGAGTAGCCGTGTCTGGTTTGATTTTTCCACACATGGCTCCAAATTGTTCTCAAAATTTACGTAACCTTTCACGTAACCGATCGGTTACGCAACGAAGTTGGTGCGTAACCGAACGATCGGTTACGTACGCTAAAAATCACGCGAACGGTAAATCGTTCACGCCAGATTTTGAAAAAATAAGGCCGGTCAGTATCACCCAAGCTATGAAACAATTGAGAGAAACTCCATTCGAAAGCATGTGGGGAAAACGTTCACGTATGGTGGTGTAAGATTTTATCCACTCCTGCATCACAAGAGTTGTGAATTTTGAATGAAGTTGTCAAGGACATGATTAGAGTGAATAAGAATAAACAGACATGATCAGAGCGAATAAACATGGAAGCTTAAGATTAATATTGAGGTAATATTGAGGAGATAAGAATATCCAGGCCTGCAAGTGACTCACAGTCAAAATATAGGAGAAAATAAAGAAGGAAATTTACAAAAATATAGGAATTTTCTGAATAAAATATAGGAAAATTAGGAAATAAAGGAGTGTAAGACAGGTCTGTACGACATTGTATGTTCCAAACTTGGTAGTTTTCTGGTGTTTAATCAAATTACTTTCACGGAATGCGGTCATAGTAATGGTCTTTCAGGTGACCTGTTCTGTTGTTTGATTCAGCATAGACAGATTGAAATGTTTTCATATTTGCAGCGAAGCGAGTCGAAAAAAAATAATTCTGAAATGTATTTCCTCATGTCAGTTTGACTCATTACAGAGTATTGATGAAAGTTTTCATGAGAAAAAGTCAAAATATAGGAAATATAGGCGGTTTTGAGTAAAATATAGGAAAAGATAGGAATGACCAGAAAATATAGGAAATATAGGAGGCACTTGAAGGCCTGAATATCTGAGTGGCTCATGTTGCTGTAGGGATCAATTAGCCACAAGAATAGATACTGACCTCTGGCGTGGTACTTCCTGGTGTGACTGGAGTGAGAGGACAACTACTCGTCCTGTATCCATTCTTGTTCTTCACCTCCTCCAGGCTGAGCAGAGCGTGTGTTGGTACCGACTGAGTTGGCTCCCCTGTAACTTGGTGACTTGGCAGGGGTGGGGAGAGCGTGGACGGAGCCAGGGGCTGCTCCGATGATAATGATTCCCGGGCTAGACGTCTTTTCTTCAGCGGGGTCACAAAATCTATAGAAAAATATGAACACGAATAAAAATGTGATTTGTGCCTACTTTATTCTTTCACTCTGTCATACTCTAGTTTACCATTACAGTGCTATCAAATAGAGTACAATGTTGAACCCTTTTGTCAGTCTAGTGTTCATCAGCATTACAAAGGTGGCAAACAAAAATGTTTTTACAACATGTTAATAGGTTTACTGTATACTACTTACCTATGGGTGGGGAGGCCCCGGGGCTGGGCATACTGGCTGTGTGGATGGGGCTGGTCCCATCACAGTAAGGGGCAGGCGACTCTTTACCACTGTCTGAGCTCTGTGTGCTCTCACACATGGCTTGTCTAAGCCACCTCTGGAGTCGGGAATAGACGCAATGTTATTGTTCATGTCGGTCCATTCTATCTGATAGCTTGTTTGGCGTAACTGTAATTTGGCGGGTTTTTGTGGATACATCACCTTTCAAGGAGCTGTATCCACATTTTCGCGAGACGTAAAAATCGGCTATTTTTTTCAAAAATGTGATACACCTTCTATGTAAGTGATGTATCCACATCTTATTAGCAATATAAACACCTATATAGACTAAATACTCGATTCTAACTTTTAAAACTCAAGTTTGAGAAATGTTTAGATTGAACATTTTGACCGGGTGAAGTGCCGTCACAACATTTTTTGTTCACCTTCTCGCCCGACTTTTCTGGAAATACTTGCATGTGTGGCATGAATTCTTCTTAACTCAGTTAATTATAATTTAGAGATTTAAAGAGTACATAGCTGTTTTTCTCCTCGTATTGATAGGAAAGAGATATTATATGTCCCAAGAAACTTCAAAACAATCGGAACTTCAAATTTTACATCAACTGCAGGTGGAGAGTAAGGAAAAGTTTGAAATCTGCGTAAAAGCCCCGCCCACATATTATTCATTGACATGGTCCAGCAATATTCTTATCTTGGTATAATCTTTAACTCCTCCGGCACTTGGTCACCCGCTATGAAGAATCTACATGACAGGGGATTGAAGGCCTTATATAAACTTCGCTCCTTGATGAGGGACGGGGAACTTGGTGTTCGGGGAACAAGTTGGATTCTACAAGTCTCTATGGCTGGAAAAAAAGCAACAACACGCTCTGCGAAATAATAGCATGTCTTTCCCATCCATGTCAACTTCCACTCATGAACTCAGTTCACAATACGATTATTTGAATGATAAGTTCCTAGTAGTTCTGTAGTCTAATAGATCGTATATCCCTCCTGCTGTTTTATTGTCAAAAGACTGACGCTGAAAACTCGGAGTTAGTTTTTGTAGCTTCATCTCGAGGAATCCCAAGTCGCGAAAACTTTTCCTAATTGTACGGTGTTGATAACGATGAATTATAAAATATAGCAGTCATTAAAATGTTAATAAAATGTGGATACATCGCCATTAAAGCGTATGTATCCACATTTTAGGAAAACCTAGTTTTTGGTGATTTTCAAAATATGGATACACATGGTGTGGTTGTATCCACAAAAACCTGCCAAATTACAGTTACGTCACATGTTTAATGATAATGATGTTCAACTAAGAATCTGATGCACATATTTATGGAAGTTATTAACATGTTAATATCCTGGTCATTGCTCAGCTCACAACATAAAAGCCATATACAATCACAACAAGAGAAATCTCAAATTGAAGTCTTTAACATGATGTACCCCCTAAAAGGTGCATTGACTCCTCAGCCTTAAAAAATAAAGCATGTTTCTATATGGCAACATGCACGGATTCAGAACAATGGTCTGAACCAAATAAGTTCCAAACATTCTGATAAAGGTATGTATGACAGCTAGGTTGAGGAAAAAGGACAATAACTGAGTTTGGGCGTGAAAAAGTTCCATCAATAAAATTTACTGCAGTTATCTCGAGATCATTCACCTTTTTGGCTGATCCAATACTGGATGACTGGCCAGGCTTGTCCCCTGAATTGTGACTGTTCCGTCTCAGATATTCAAGGGTATTCCGAGGGCTGGGCAGACATGTCACAAACATGCTCTCTTCTACCGCCACCTCCAGGGGTTCCATCTTCATGTTGGGCAGTATCATAGGGGTCGTATTGGAGGAGACTGACGACACACCAGGGGATATCGCCCCCGGGCCGGGAGAGGATACAGAGGGGAAAAAACTGCAGCTTTGAGTCTTCTCGCTCAACCACTCATTCATTAAATGCTGAAAAAATAACAAGTGAATATAATGAATTCCAAGAAAAAATGGTTGGGGTAGTTGGTTTATAAAAGCCTTTCACAAATATTTGATCTGTTATTCTAATTCTAGCCTTCTTTTCCAGCCAATTTTTTTTTCTTCTTTTGAATATTGCAAAACATTTCAGCCAATGCGCGCTCTGAAATTGAGAAGCTAATAATTATAGCATGGAGAAGACAAACATAAAATGGATTATATAAACCTGTTGAATTAAAATGAATAGAACTAGCATTACTCTGTCAGGCAGCGTGTGTGAATCTTGTACCAAATCTTTCACAGAAGAGTGCGTCAAACCACTCACCCTTTTGGTTTTGAAGCGAAAGTTCCTGGCCGCTCCGACGACTGCATTATTGGTGAATGTTGTGCACTGGAGCTCTGGTTGGACTGGGGTGGCAGGGGCGCTGTTGGCCGGACAAGTGTTACTGTCCTCGCTGGTCAAGGTACATTCCGAGTTACCGCTGCTCATCCGACTTCGCCTGGTAACAAATGTACAACATCCAGTAAACAAATGAACTACGCAAAACCGAATATTACAATTGCAATCTCCTTTGGCATAGAAATATCAGAATGAGAATAATAATATACATCTCGCTTGAAAGAAAGGATTTATTATAATATGTAAGAGGTCTCCCAAATAGAAACATCATCTGACAACAGCTTCATTATTCATAGTTCTTTCAACTGATGCAATTATCTCCCTTGTTCCAGCAAGCCCATTATGTATAATGCAAGGGAGATAACTGCCATGAGTTTATGGTCACTTTCAAAATCATTACCTTCTGGCTGGATGACTTTTCCGTCTTTTCCTGTGAACACAGAAACATAAAAATTATAATCATACAGAATTATATTTATTTCTTCAAAGGTCTAGAGCAGGAAAATACAGTGCCGCCTCGCCATAGCACGGTGCTTTGTCCCCTAATTTAAAACCGCGTTATAGGATAATCGCGTTATAATGAATTGTCAAAATACCAAGCTGATGTTGTTGTTGTTGTTCTTTTACAGTCTCTGACAGAGGCACACGTGGCGTTGTCAACCCAGCTTAACAGCGTGCAGTAACGCTTGGGAGGCTTATATCCGGAAAAATTGTTTTGTCCTATCCTTAACACTTTCAAAATAAAACGTGAACAAGCTGTTTTGTGATTTTTTTCTTTTGTGAAAAGATCGTTGTCAACCACATGACCAAGACAAAAAGACCCTTGACCAAGACAAGATACTGACTGGACCAAAGCTGATGGGGTGCTGTCTTTTCATGCCAAATGTGACGTGATTAGAGTCTGACATAGCGGTAATTTTACTAACCTTCTAGATTCAGATTGGTAATTTATTTATTTTGGAGTTCCAGCAAATGTCACGAAGTACCGATGACAGTCATGCTCACGTGATCTGGCAGCAGCATTCGGCTGCAGGTGATCGCGGAATCGCCATTCATTCTGAAGTTGTCTCCCTTGCACTATCAAGTTGAATAATGCGTGTCGTTGACAATATATTTCGGACAATATTTTTTTTATTCAACCTCACGGAAAGACCCGATCCAAATTGTATAATTTCAGCACATTTTAGAGAGAGAAAACTTATCAAAATTAAAAGACTAAATTATCATAGCACATATTGTGGAACATAACATAATTAAATAAACAGATAAATACATTTCATTTAAATGATCCAATTAAATTATAAAGCACATACATCTGCATATATAATTTTGAGAAACAAGAGATTGTACCGCGGATAAGAAGATTAAAATATCACAGTGAGAATCTGCGCCTATTCCCAACTAGGACCAGCCAAGAGGCCTGCAGATAAGTCCTACTCAAGAGACCCGCGACAACAAACAGCGAAATATTTGAGATTTCTCACCTTCACGGGATTAACAGTTTATCCTGATTGCTTAATGACAATGTGTACTCAGAAGTTTGACAGTCTCTCTTAATTAATTAACAGTCTTTAGGCATGCTACAACTTGTTTTCTAGCACACCAAAGTTCACATTGATGACTGCGTTGTTGTTGTTCACCACGTGGTCGCACGTACCACAGGTGGGCCATTCCGGTACGGTAGCTTTAACAATTTAGGCCCAACACAAAACAAATACACACACAATCAACACGTTATTATGTGCAATTGGTGTTTCGTGAGTTATGTTTTAACAACAGTGTTAAAATATTTTCGAAATTTCGAAATTTACCGATTTTGATTTTTTTTTGCGCGTTATATCCGAATTCGCGTTTTATCGAGGCGCGCTATGGCGAGGCGGCACTGTACATTCAAAAAGGTAGCAGTTTTATGATGCGAACAGTTCGGATTCATTTGCCTTGAATGGAAGAAGTACAGCAATATTAGGATTCAGGTGTGAAACAACATACCCCTTCTGTGTGGATTTCTCAGACTTCACTTCAAGCTTGACTTCCACCTCTGAGACTGGTTCACACTCCTGTGAACGTGTAACAAATCATACAACCAATTGTGTATATCGTGTATATATATATATGAAACTCCATCATGCTATCTTTGTATAGTTATTTATTTATTTATATAGTTTTACCACATACAAAGGCAGCTCTGCTGTATCATCTTCACTTGGAGATTTTTTACACAGCTGATTCTGCTTCTCAAATTAAATTAAAGCTTTAGTCAGATTTCTAATGCTGTATTTGTTTTCAATTGTTCAACTCTGGGAGTGAATAGCAGCATGGTACTACTCTTCTTTTTGTCTCCAGCACAGCATGTCAGTTGATACATAATAATCTTCTTGTTAGCTCACCACTGATTGTGATTTCTCCACTTTAACTTTCTTGGCCACTTCCATCCTAGCCAGGGTTTCCTTCCTACGCTCTTCCCTCTTCTCTAGCTTCTCAAATGCTTTCATGATCGCGTCCATCTTTCTCTCCTCCCGTGTCTGCAATACCAAAATTACAGCAAGCAATAAAACACAGGCCGGGCATGTGATTGCTGAAATCATGAGAAAATAGGCCACTCGGGCAATTCTGGAAAAGATCCAAACTGTACAGTAACTCAGAATTCCTGATAAGAAAGCAGGGTGCATAACCGCATAATTTATTGTCTGATGATAATTTTCCAATGAAAATACCATTTTCTTGGAACTATCAGCAGCTTGGTCTTCCATCTCTGCATCTGTTTGCGCTGGGTTTGACAATGTGTTCTCCAGTACTGGGCCAGTCTCTGTGGGAGGCTCTTCTTTAACTGGACTTTCCTGAGGAAAAAAACAACGAATAAACTGCATCAAAACTAGTTTTACAAGCATTCGAAGGTTTGTTCTTTATAATATGGACCAGAAACATTCATCTTCGAAGTTGAGGGGCAATATTGCCGCAGTTACCAAGTTCAAATGTGAACATTCAATACAGCATTAGGCAGTTGATGACATTTCCAACTATGACAAGGCAGCCAATGTGACCCTACTTTACAGGAGGACACTCAATTTAACCCTATCTGGCCTGAGCTTTTCGGGACCTGTCCAGGCCTGGGGGGTGAAATGGTCCCCCTCTAATTACTTTTCTTACCCCTTGAGCTTGGGAGCTGAAACTCAATTACCACACTATACCCTTGGGTCAAGCTCTACCATCATAAATTAGTAAATATTAATGTGGCGTAAAATAGATTTTGCCCACTTTTCATTGAGAAAAAGCAGAAATTTAGAAGATATATGACAAAAACATCACTTTTCTGGTATGGCTGCCATCTTGAATTTACCCATGATCCTCTGCTGCTTTTTGTCTTTCCGGAGATTGTGCAGAAAGTTTGGTAAGGGGCCCATCATTTTGCCCCCCCCCCCCACCCCCAGGCCTGGTAGGGTTAAATACACACTTAAACAGTCTTTTGACAGTTCAACAAGAAATCTGGAAGAAAAATACATCCTGATTCAAGCTCTGCTGCAAATGGCAGTCCCTGTACATTTCAAAATAGAACTCCAATGAATTGAAGACTGACTAACCACGAATGCAGGAGATGAGAGTTCCATAGCCAGAGCTTGTTTTTCTACAATGGAGACAGCCTCAGCAGCATTAGCCAAGCTTTCTAGTAAGGAGGTGTCTGGAGGAAGGACTGGGGGACAGGGATGATCCATTACCGGACTGGTCAACAACAGTGCTGCTGCTTCTCTCTCACGCTGGGCCTGCCGTCGCTTGCTTGTCCTGTAAGGATAAGAGGGGTCAGGGGTCTGTCTAGAAGTCATCACTTCTCTGTCAAGAGAGTAAGCGTGGGTTTCAAGGACAGACCGATTGGATGAATATCAACGAATAGTGAGTCATATGTTCAACATTAGTAGATTAGTAGATTTAAGACTTTATCTTGATGAAAAACATGATTTAATATTATCTTTCTTGATGAATATCCACAAAGACAACAACAACTATGGTGAAACCCTCAATAATCCAGTTTCGCACCATAAAATTCGAAGGGGGGGGGGGAGCAGAGAAAGGGGGAGGAAAATAAAATTCAGTAGAACAGGAAGATGATAAAATGGTCCACAATTATGCAGATAATCAATTATCCCTTTGTTATTTCAGTGATTTTAGAGAGTTATCAAATTTATTTGAACAACTGGTTGAATTTTGCCCACAATATTAGGGGATAAATTGTAAGACAAGTGAGAACTCCATTTCTAAGATATAAATGATCAGGTAATGCAGCCAGTATACCAATGTATGCAGCACACACCTGGAAATCTCACATGAAGAAATCAGGAAACAAGAGTTCAATTGAACCCAAAATACGCCCGTAAAAAATACAGTCGCTAAACAACATTTTTATCTCCTGAATGTTAAAATCAAGGGGAGTAACTGAAGAAAACGTCGAATTGGCTCCAAAACAGTTTGTGCACATCTACACATGGTACCGATCATATGTACCAAATTTCAAAAGAATCCATCGAAAAGTCTGAGACGAGTTGCGTTCACGAAGATAGTAGGTGGAAAATAAAAGATTTCAGACCAAAATCAAGGGTAGTAACTCAAGAAACTGTCGAATATACTCGAAGAAAGTTTGTGCACAAGTGCACTTGGTACCGATCATGTGTACCTAATTTCAAAAGAATGCAATGAAACCCCTGGGACAAGTTTCATTCATGAGGACCGTAGGTGCCAAATAAAAGGATTCCAGATCAAAATCAAGTGAGATAATTCAAGAAAACGTTGAATTGGTTCAAAAAAAGTTCATGCGCATCTACGCATGATATTGATCATGTGTACCAAATTTCAGAAGAATCCATTGAAAACTCTGGGATGAGTTGCATTGATGAAGACAGTAGGTGCCAAATACAAGGATTTCAGACCAAAATCAAGGGGAGCAACTCAAAACCACGAATCAGTCCGTAAAAAGTTCGTGCACATCCACACATGGTACTGATCACGTGCACCAAATTTCAGAAGAATCCACTGAAAACTCTAGGACGAGTTGCGTTCACGTGAAAAAGTTTACGGACGGATGGATGGACGGACGGACGACGCCATACCATAATACGTCCCGTCAAAATTGACGGGCGTAAAAAAAAGGAGGTGGACTCTGCTTGAAAGCTGCTCGAGATAATTCTAAACTTGAATGTGAACTACAATCTACTCAATGAAAATATCCAAAAACAAGACCAGAATATCCTTTTTTTAGGGCTTTATGTACGAGATCAGCGGAAGAGACGATTTGAGGGATGTAATGTGATGTCAACTGATAAAATTTTGTAGAGTGGTTCTCTCTTGATACCACTCCAAGTAGAGTGATACCGACTGGTCTCTATTTCACTCTACTTCCAAGTACTTTGTCCAAGTCTGAATGCAGCATCACTTTCCTTCTTTGTTTGCCAAGTTCAACTGCTTTCAAGTGTAGTGTGAAATGTATTTGTTGAATTCTTCAGGTTAAGAGAGTAGTCGAGTTCCCGTTCACCATTGACAAATGTTTACCTGTTTTGAGCATTTCCTTTCTTCTTTTTCTTCTTCTTGGACACAGCACAGCTGATTTTTGAGCAAGCACATTCCACACTGTAAGTGCTGTAATAAAGAGAAAACATACATCATAATCCTGAAGGATGATACCCTATTCGAGTTAGACTGTTCCCAGCACATTCAAAACTTCTAATATTGGAGTACAAGCATATCAGCATTAATTGTACAGTTCATAGTAATCGTTTGACCAGCAAATCAAGTCAATTTAGTCTGTAGTTCCTCTAATACTTTATTATTCATGGCAATCCAATCCATTGAGAAAACGTATTAAGGGCTGTTCCAGAAAAAAGTGCATGCGGGGGACAGAAGGCACTCTTTTTTGCCCCCACTACCCATGTAATTAAATATAATTTTATCCCCACCACCCATATTATTGAATATAATATGTACCCAACCACCACCAGATTTAGATATAGTTACCTTCAACCCAACAACCCATGTACTTAAAATAAACATACCTTCAACCCAACAACCCATGTAAATAAAAAAAAAATATCTTTCAGCCAACAATCCATAAAACTGTATTTTCTGTACTGTTATTTGCATTTTTGTATTTGTACATGTATCTCTCTACCTCCAGGCAATATTGTCACTTAAAATTGGGTATATACACTGGACATCCAAATATGTATATGTATAAAAATAATATTCTTCGTTGTCATACCATGCGGTTCTGTCGCCGGCGTTGACCCAACTTCTGTTCCCAGGGCATTGATAAATCGTGTGAAATGTCCCACTTTTTTTCTCCAAAATTGATTCCTTCAGTTCATCTATTTCTTATATAGACATATTCCTTAACTGACGTAAATCATCAAACCCGATTTGTCAAAAGGCGGCCAGTATTGCCCCAAATTTACTGCCTTAAGAAACTCTTCAACAACTCTTTCCCCCGCCATTTTCATCAACCCAGCCAAACCATTGAAGGTGCCGCTCTTCAATCAGAGATTGGAGTGGATCTTTGTAAAAAAAAATTGAACACCTGTGATGTAGACGCCACACTACTGGAAGCAAATGAATTTGACTGTCCACTCAACACGAGATTGCGAGGCAGCGAACAGACAATGTAAAGTCTCATTAGATTTGAGATTTTTTGCATGTTTAAAATGATTAACGTCACTCTTGCCAGTGGTCACGTACTTCAGTTAATCGTTGCACAAGGCATAGCCAGGTCTATTTTATGGATACCGTCAGATGCCACTGATATTTATTTTTCCTCCAGCCACGACCATTTAAATTAGTTTTTGACTCCAGTTTCAAAGTCCTTGAGGTCAGTCGTCCTGTCAACAATTTTGTACATAGTTGACTGAAAACTACAAATATGTCTGACATTGTCAACAGTGAGCCAAAGAAACTTCGCTGTGAAAACTGCCGCCAACAAACACGCGGTTACGTACTGCTTGCAGTTACATCCACGGGACGAGAACAACACGTCCTCGGCTACTCAGACTGCAGACAGACCTACAGGCATTCAGTATTCCCTGACCTACTTAACAGCAAACATGCATACAAGTGAGTCAGCTGCTGAGTCTATTTTGGGAAACACGACTCTGCAGGGATAACGCACTGAGCTGGAAATCTGATCGCACGGGAACCGATTATTTCGAACTTATTAAACCCCCCGGAGGTACATAACTCGAATTTTATTCACATAATTTATACTTTTGGGGCATTCTCAAACCCAAGCCAAAAGATTTTTCGTTTGATAGAATGGTTTAACGGAGATTCATTATCTACAAAAATAGCAACAACAACAACACGGTCGGGCGAGACTGAAAATCCGGGAATTTTCTTGAGATTCTGAAAATCTGTTCTATTGGTCGAGATTGATCACGTGACGACATTCGGTATTTCCCGTATTCGAACATATTCCTCTGCACATACAAACTGTGTCACATAATGTGCCTCCTTATGACAGAATAATCGCCCCCGAGGGTAAATTCTGCTGAGTGAATTCAGACGAACATCTTCTCGATCGCGTAATTCTTGCTGCGACCCGTCAAAAAAAAAAGAAATTCATCAGGTATTCGGTGAAGAACTCGCCTTCTAGATTTATTTTGTGCAACTTTTATTAAATCCCCCAACAACCACCAGAATTTAATTTTCTTTTCCATCACCCACAACCCACATAAATCAGTTTATCATTCAGACAACCACCCATGTAATCATATAACTCGTTTACCCAACGACCCATATGTAAATATATGAAGTGCCGTCTGTCCCCCCCATGTACTTTTTTCTGGAACAGCCCTAACATTGATTCAACTGTTTTGTTTTTTTTAATCCTATTTCTTTTAATTTTCCGAACAGCAGTTTTTAGACTTACAAGCAGAATGAAACCATCTTTATTTCAACTGAGGCTAAATACTGTGGTATGGATATGCTATTTATCTCAAGAACTGAAAAGATAGCTGGTGAAATTTGTAGAATATTAGCAGAATTTCTGTTCGGAGATGCCCGAAGTTAAGTTTTGCCATCTGCATAATTAGAAGAAATAGGGTAAATAGAATGGAGGTAAAGATCTATCTTACTCTCTATGTACAGCTCTAACAGAGAATATCTCAAATTTGTGTGCCAACGAGATCATCCCATGTTAATTCAGTAAAGTTATAAGCCATTTACTTTATTGAGAGACTGAGGAAGTGCCGTAAGGTAAAAATGTCTTCAACTTTAAATGAAACATGTTATTCATGCCGGTGTGAGGACACTCAACAACCTTGGCATGTATGGGACGAGGGTTAAAATTTCAAGGGCAGATCCACTTACCACTCCTTGTACTTGTAATCAAAGGGGATTGTGATTTCAGCACCTTTAGAAATCTCTCTGGTCGAGAACACGTAGAAACGGATACTGCCATTGGAAACAATGTGTCGTACCTAGAATACAACATCGGCAAGGTGATATAATGAATTTATTATGTACTCTTTAAAATACAAAATAATATTACAAGTAAATGATTATTCATACTATTGTGGATAATATGAAAGCGATTCAGTACACATCTGTCACATTTAAACCAATCAAGCAATACAAGGTACTATGTGGCTTTTATTCACAATATCACATCCTATCCCCCCCCCAAAAATTAATAAAATGCAACTTCGGATCACCACATCCTTCCAGTCTTGAGCATAATCAACATGGAGAGTTACCTCCCTTTGACCTTTCAGGCGACGTGTAAGGCAGAATCAGAGAAAGTTCATCATCAATACATTTCAAACTGTTTGAAACAACGAATATACGGGATGGGAATATGCAGGTGAATGATGGTCATTGGTCACAAAATAGCAGGGCTATAACCCAGTTGTCTAGGAGATAATATCCTAATATCGCACTTACCTCCGCATTTGGAGTACAGGACCGTCGGACGAAACGTGCATCATTACCATATTTACTGGCATCAACACAGAGATTTTCATTCGCAAACTTGGAATAGAACAATACAAAGGGATGCAACCTGCAAAAAGAATTACACTATTCAACGTCGGTGGTAGTGGAGACTTGTGTATAAAGATGCACAGACATTAAGTGGACACGTGGGCCTTAAAAGTAGAGTTCTAACACCCCTGTAATCTTGAAATTTTGCACAGAAGTAGAGCTGAAGGAAAGATGATTTCATGCAAAGTTTCAGGCTACTTGGATAACTAATGTTGCTCCTCACCCCTAACTTCAAGGGCTGACAATTACATTTGTAATGAGAACTTGATTTGAAGGGAAGAGCCATCAAGGGCTCATATGCTACATACACTACACACTGTTAATCTTGTGTTAGTCTTGTACTCTCACGAGTAATGGATATGCCCCATAAGTGTACAATAATGCAAGTTTTCAGAATTTCAGAATATATGAGGTTACGAGATGGAGCGAGGCTTAGTTCGGGTGATAGTGGGTGGGGACTACCAAGAACACTATGTTTTGCAAGCACCCAGAAAGAAAATAACTAACCAGCCCAGAGAAAAAAACGTTTGATGGCACAGAATAACACTTCAACCAGGAAGAAACGTAGAAACTCTATTTACACATCCCAGTTTACACAGCTGGTGTAAATGTGTTAGTCTAACAAGCTGTACTGGTTTTATTCCGACAAAAGCTTACATTTTGATGAAGATATTGTCTGTATCATACTGCTTCTTCAACATGACCCGACCTACATACTCCACGATCGGCTGATTAGACACAATCAGAGCGGTTGCCTCTAAACCCTGAAATCAGACAAGCAAGTTACTTCTAGTGTCAACTATGATCAAGGTGTGTATTTAACGTAAGTGTCCAAATATCACTATGCTAGCTTTGGTCTGGGCAATTGGTAATGTCGATGCCCTGTAACAGATATTTGTCAAGCTGTATAAATATCTACCGTTATTGCTGGATGTGATATTACGGTAATTTCCCTAATAATTCGCGATGCAGTGATGAAACTCGCAACTCCAAAAATTGGTTACTTTCGAATTATTTGTCGAGCTAATTCCAGAAAAACGCTTGTGTTCGAATTATATGTTACGTTGATTTTCACGGAAAATCCAAAATGGTGGACCGCTTCACCGCGATCATTGTGATCTATTTATTACCATGTATTACGTTTGATATCTCTTATCTTAGTTCATTCAAAAGACTCTGGGACTCTTTAGGAAGAAATATCAGCATTTTGTTGGTGTTGGTGAATTAAAATTACTGTGTTTTGAATTAATATAACATACGAATAAAGACTTAGTAATGATAGAAAGAAACACATTATTATAGTAAGTAACAAATTTGAGAGATTTTGAATGTTAATCCATTTGTCCATCGTATATGCTGAACCCCTCGCTGTCCCTTATTGACCTGCCCTCTATTCATAGTGTGTGACGCACGTGGGACAGAACTGGAAAGTGAATGAAACAAGAATTCGCTGTCTCGAATTATTATTAATTGCAAATAGATTTCAGATTAAATTTACCGAAATCTGTGTTGGATTCCTTGGCCATCAGACTGTAGACTACACATATAGAGAGTGTACAGGAAATAAGGACAGAGAATAATGACAACGATACACAGATATGGGGAAAGCCTAGTCTATTTACAGACCGCACATGGTCTGATGTAATATCTGGGATACCTGACCTAATTATATTTTGACTGGGCACTTGAAACCATGTGCGGGCTAGGCATAGACGAGTCCTTATTTGGCGTGACACAATAAGATCAAGTACTCGCCCCAGGAAAGGTAATTCACAACCCGCTGACTGTTCTCAGCCAATGAAATCATCGTAGTAAAACTTAACGTAAACAAATTTTATGAAACAACTTGGCGGGAACTTGCAAGTTCAAGGTCAAACGGCCCATTCCAGTGCAAAGAGATGATACGCTTAAAAGCACAACACGTGCGTTTTGACTTTAGTATCGCTTCTAAAACAATTGTAGTCCAGTTACAGCTTAAAACTCTGAAGTGGTATCACCAAACAAAGCTACAGTGTAGATAAACTGACCTTCCTATTTTTCCCGACCTCCGATACATGACAGAGCTGAACCCGCAGCTCTCCCAGCCTTAACTTCACCTCGTCTCCCTGCAATACACAAATTGCTATTAGACAAACTCCACCTAAATGCCGGGATTAATCTACAGGTCTATCGACATGTCTACTGTTGTTGTCGTTACTGATATATGATCATGCTGGTCTCAGGTCTTTATAATGCCCATGAACAACTCCAGACAATACCAGACTTTGTTGTCAACTCAATGAAGTTCCGGCCAGTTATGTCAGAATCAAGATTTAAATGATCATGTCCACTGCACGGATAGCAGTGTCATATGGCTAAACTAGATGTTACGTTAAATGTTGTAAAGGCAGCCTTTTAACCAACATGTTTTTGATGGAAGCAGATTGATGACAAATTATAATTTCAAATTTATAACTAAATCCATTTACAATTGAAAGAACTCTTTATTGTTGAAGGAGAATCCAAATGGAAAATTAAAACTTCCGTGGAGGAGGTATATTGTCGCCAGATTTTTCCTGAAAATTTATTTCATGGAAATATTCCTACTGGTTGCAGCGATATTGTACTTTAAAAAATTTGGGGCTGGTACAAATCTGATAGGCAAATGAGCTTTGATGATGTCATGCAAGGAATGAGAGATACTTCGATAGAGAAAAAATGTTATATTCTCTTTTCTAAGATACATAGAAGTCTAATTCTTTTGCATTTCATCAATATTGTGTTTACACATTATGGTATATCACTTTCATTTACTTGGTTGACAATAATTCATCAATATGGTTACCACAGCAACTGGTAACCAAGTGCTTTACCTCAGGAACTTAATTGGTTAAAGTGATTTTTCTAATGAATATGACAATTGCTACTGAATATTCAGTAATGCAGTCTTCATAACTTTCAAAAAATTAGAATTGAAGCCCTTAGTAACTGGTTGCTATGGTTACCATATGTCTAAAAATAATAGGAATTTTTCCAAAAACAAAGTTACATAGTTTACATAATGATATCTATGATCAAATACTATGAATTTGAAGGAGATTAGACTTATAGGTTTGTGACTATTCCAGCATTATCAGAGTTCACTTGGTGACATCGCAAAATCTCGTTTGCATACCTTCTCTGAAAATCAGACTTACACTTCAAACTCAATATCTCGGCAACCATTTGGAATATCTACATGTGGCAACACCATCTTACTCAAAATTGTTACTGTTTCTTTCCCTAAAACTGATTGTAGACCATTTGGGTTCCCCTTCAAGGAAAAATACATTTTATGGAAGATTTTCTCTCCATTTTTAATCCGGAGCTTACATGTTGTCCGTTGAACTTGTAAGAAGCTAACAGCTGCTGGAGATCCATGGAGAAAAGGTTACCTCTGGCAGGCTCATATCCATCAACCCAGGGACTGTAATGTCAAACATGAAACTAGACTTCATTAACACCAACACCATGACAGCCATCTCTCTCACATACAAATTTGCACAAAAAAAAAACATGTGTAGATCAACTCCTGGTAATTATGTCAAAATTCAATGCATAAACACCAAAAGTAAACAAGATCGTCGATTCATTGGTCATGTTGGTAAGAACAGTCCTACATAGGTTTAAATCCATAGCTTTAACCGTTTTAACTACTGGACTATAGCAAACATTCATGGTTATTGTTAACATTGCCATGAAGAAAGGGGAAGTCCCTTTTTGGCAAGTACACATATTACATGTAAACACAACTGAATGGCCATAAACATGATAGAGACAGTGTAAGCTTTGCGGACCAGTGCACTTTGCAACGAGTACCTCTGTACCTTTCAATGTATGATATGACCTATTTCACACATTAAAATGTTGTCTTGCAGTTTTGTAATTGTGTATATAGCATAGTTATATTCCTTTGTTTCCTTTCTCATTGTATTGTACTTTTAACTATTTAAGTGAGTTGGTTTGACTTACATGTATGTATTTAAACTTCGCGGACCAGTGCACTTTGCAACGAGTAGACTGGACAGAGTGAAGGGCAGATAAGTGGGTGTGGCATGAAAGCCAGACAGCTCGATACAGATATCCAATTATTTTGTCTACTAGCTGCAGAGTGAGTGAATACGATTTAATGTGGCTTTCAACAACTATATTTCAGTCATATCACAACGTTGGATCCTATGAATTCCCTTTCACCCCCGGGAACCACACGGGTGGGGTCGCCTCTTACGACAAGCTGTCCGAGGAGTCGAGGCCTATTCTTACCATGACCTGCGGTGTGCTCAACGACATCCCAGGTCAATCCCCGGAAGCCCCACAGCTTAGGCATGCAGCATAGGCCTATGATCTGCAATGTAGAGGTTACAACTAGCAATGGATATACAACTATCCCTACCTTGAAGAGCTATCCCAGGCATCATTGGTTTGATCAAGCTGGAAATCCATTGTGAAATTCTTTTTCTTGTTTGGCTAAAAACAAGACACAAAAAACAGATACCATTATAATCAGGTTAATGAAAGCATGTATGAATCATTTAATCACACAAGGTGAAATTGAACACCAAATATCCACCATAGAGGCCCATGCCCCCTGCCAGCAGCTCCAGTTAGGGTGAATTGCAGCTATGGTGGATGTCGCTGTCGATATATTGCTGTCGATTTATTTTGGTCGATGATATCCCATATCATTAGGCCTAAAAAAAAAATACCTTTGTTTCCGCTTTTCGACCGACCTAGTAAAATCCACGCCGACCCTATAGTTTTTTTGAGTGGTGGAAAAAAAAAATGCAAAACGACCGACCTACACGGTGATTTCGGCGAATTTCAGAGCACTTGTGTTTTTATTTTGTGTCCTTTCTGGTTCCGCTCGATCAGTCGAATCAGGGGAAATAACTCTGGCGCTGTTGTCATGGTTTGCAGTGTGCTGCCACCTATCGCTTTCGTAAAAGCACCATGGCCGCGGCCATTTTGTCCGTTTCGGCGGAAAAATGTAAACAATATCCAAATCTTCCCTTGCGGAGATTTGTTTCTTGCCGTTTTCGGGAAACATTCAGCGACATTGTCGATCGTTACAGCATTGATAAAGACGTTCGCCATCAGACGGTGTTCTGTGCTCAAAACGAAAGCGGGCCGTGGACGTCCTTGGAGGATTTGGACATGCAGGTCGAGACAGCAACGACTCTATTTGGTATAAAATACCTGCGCATCGTGTGCGATTGCCCAGACCTGCGACAGACTTCGCCGACATTGAATGCATTCACTGTC
>JAVTVY010029054.1:0-12923 GCA_036873755.1 Hanleya hanleyi | reverse complement strand
AGTTGGGATGGAAGTCATATATTGTGTGAGTCCATGTTATTGTCATCGAAATGCGCGTCGGATAGTGTTATGGGGCTGTGGAGGGTATGAGGAGTCCTGATATGTGAGTTTACATACTATAACATGTAATATGGCCATCTGTGGTCATTGACACGATATCTAGATGAGGGGTTCACCATGTTATCACCAACAAAATTTTACTTGGGCGGCGGAAGGAGGGGGTACGAAATGAGCAATCGTTGTACAACACTTCAACATGCGTCATTACAAAGCCTAAACTGATGTCCGGCTCATACTCATTATTTGATAATATATATAAGTCCTTAGGAGGCATAGGTGGTCACACCCTTAGAACATATAATCTCCAGAACATGGTCCGCACCCTTAGAACATATAATTTCCAGAACATGGTCCGCACCCTTAGAACATATAATCTCCAGAACATGGTTCGCACCCTTAGAACATATAATCTCCAGAACATGGTCCGCACCCTTAGAACATATAATCTCCAGAACATGGTCCGCACCCTTAGAACATATAATCTCCAGAACATGGTCCGCACCCTTAGAACATATAATCTCCAGAACATGGTCCGCACCCTTAGAACATATAATCTCCAGAACATGGTCCGCACCCTTAGAACATAGAATCTCCAGAACATGGTCCGCACCCTTTATATTCTCCAGAACATGGTCCGCACCCTTAACATATAATCTCCAGAACATGGTCCGCACCCTTAGAACATATAATCTCCAGAACATGGTCCGCACCCTTAGAACATATAATCTCCAGAACATGGTCACACCCTTAGAACATATAATCTTCAGAGCATGGTCCGCATTGTACAGATTGTATACATATCTGGGTATTCTATGTTATGTATAAGCACCTATTATATGTTGTTCGCGATGTTTATGGTTGAACAAAATTCGATGAATGTACTGATTTGATTGCAATCATACAGATGTAAAGAAGGTGAGTAATTTTCATCACTGGGTACTGTACATGTACACCAATGCATTACACATTACCTCTGGCTTATTTTCGGCCTATTGTAGTCAGGTTGCAAACTTACTCTAGAGGGCTTAACTTACATGTAAACCTCCGGGTTCAGCAGTTCTTCCATTACTGGCAGGTTTGTGCTGGATAAATTACTCGCAGAAGAAATTAAACGGGTTGCTGGCCCAGTTCTGAGATAAATGATGGTCATTCCTGATTGATAGGCCTACCCAGAAGCATCGGAATGTTCACCTCTCGATGATGTTTTCACGGTAAATTATAGAGCTGTAGTTGAAGAGGAAGTGTCCATGAGTGCGTTTGTTTGGTTAGCATATGCTAACAGTTTAGTAACCGTCCTTGGATAGCGAAAAATTTGCTAGTTGGAACCCTATGGTCACATTTTGACTGCAGCGTCATGAGATTTCGCTAGGATAGTTCATATGGAGGATGTTTATATTTGTATCAGTGTTAATCGATAGAGCACAGGGGATGGGATGGGGGCTAGGAGCTCCACAGGGGATATCGGACAAATAGAAATAGACCGTGTGATGGCTTTAGCTCATGTCAGTGTTTTTGTGGTATATGTATCGAATGCCATTTTCAATATAGATCATCATTTGACATCATTTTTCCAATATTGACTGTGTTATCGATACCTATTTGTCAAACATAACCAACCGTTATCAATGGTTCGGTATTCCATTGATCACATTCCAGTGCAAATCGCCCTCTCCCATATTTGGTCTTTTTCGTCTCAAGGACGGGTTTTATGCTAGTGTAGACACAACTATATAAATATTTATGTTAGCATCTTTTTTCATGAACTTTGTATATTGGAAGGAGCAAATATGATATCAAAAACAGAAAACATGATTCGATATAATCCTGTGGTGGTATCACTGTGACGCCATAAAGATAAAGGGAAAAATTATTGGCCAATTCCTTCAACGTTTCTTGAAGCGTTTTTTACCCCCTCAGCCCATAAGATCTATGCGTTGTTTTAGAGGCCTATTACGTGCCTATCCTTCCAGCCGACCGTTCGTTAACTTTGTCTTGTCCAGAAGATCTATCAAAATCCATGACACAAAACGTCACCAAATTTCTGTGCAACCTTTATTATGGCCATCTGAAGAAATCATCAGCTTTTGAGATTGATTCAATTTTTCTGTTATGTTTCCCTATTCGTTATAATTATAAGGTGAGAGAATGGCGAATTTCTCCAGATACCTTCTGAACATTTACATATAGTGCCTTATTGTCCAGGGAATATTCAGAATGTGTTTCAACAAATAACACCAACAAGTGGAAGCTTCTCCAAAAGTATCTGATGATTTGATAGTTTTCAATTTTTGTCTTTTTTGGGGTATTTTTTACCATTTTTTCCATTATTTTTTTTCTGATCAAGTTTTGGAAGTAGTGTCTTTTGTATGTTTGGGTCAGTGATATCATTGCTCATTTATATGTCCTACTCATTTACATGCCCTACTTCATCGGTTCAACATGACCCTTTTCCTGATTCTTTCAAATGCTAAGCTGCCATCTGTGTATTCCCATTCATTTTTCTTATCACTGGCTCAGCATTATGACCTTTACATGAATTTCTGTACTTTGGATGCCCATTTATGGACTTCGGTCCTGATCTGCTTTGTCATGAATGGGCAAGACACAGTGTCAGTAAGCCTGCCATATGAAATGTATTCATTTGTAGAAATATTTTTTGATTAACCCTATTTGGCCTGGGCGATCTGGGGTGTACGGCAGCCGGGGGGGGCGGAGATGTCCCTATATATTTCCGCTGTCCTGAATGATGGGATGATAGAGGGCTGAAACTTATCGCACTATATCTTTGGGCCAAGCTCGACTAGAAAATGTACAAAAAATCCAAGATGGCCTCCATGATGACATCATTTCCAAAAGAGGCCTTTTTTCTGGCGATTTTTCATTCAGATTTTGCGAATTTTATTATTTATATGTTTTCTTCTTAAAACTGAATGATAATTTAATAAATAATAATGTGATGTGGAATAAAACAGGGTTTACGCACTTTTCCACGCAGAAAAGCATAACTTCTGAAGAAATCTGACGAAAATACTTTTCTTGTACCCCACATGGCCGGCATTTTGCATTTACCCATGATTCTCTGATCGGGGGTCATGCAAATAGGCTCAAAATGACCCCAATATAATAATCTACAAATTTGCGTAGTTGTGGCTCCCATTTTTTGTCGTTCCGGAGATAGTAGCAAAAATCCAACAGGCCAGATGGGGTTAAACTGTAAATATCGCAGGACTACAATTCATATTTGGTGATACCAATTGTGTGCTCCTAAAATATAATTCAAACTTATCATTTAAGGAAAGTAGACAGTACGTAAGTACATGCATATGCAAGTAATCTATTAAGTATTGAAACTAAGTTGCATGATTACAGATTTCATATTTAATTGTCGCCTGACGCCAATAGTGTTTGTGTCCGTGTGTCCGTTCGTCGAACTTTTCCAGGCTGGTTTCTAAAAAAATGAACACATTCTTTTCAAATGTGGTATGTCGGGGTACATGTACCTCGCCTCAACATCACACGTGGGGTTGTTTTTATGCCTATCCGCCTATAAGTGGCGCTAATTGTGGGCCAAGTTACAATTCTGTTGACAGTAACTTTTAATATCATAGTGTATCCCGTCTTTTGTTTCGTTGTTAATTTGTTTAAATACTTGTTACTCGCCTGAATCATGCAAACTGCCAGTTGTTGTACTCGCTCGGTTAATCTCAGAGAAGGTCCCAGTGATTGATACATTCGTGAGTAATCCAAAGCTACAGTAGCTATTGAGGCAAGAGACCCACATACCAGATTTGGAAATAATTCGTTCAAAACGGTCATGACTGTAAATAGGAAATGTGTAGCTGTGATAGGTGGATGCGACGATCATAGAGGTTTATTCAGTATTGATGTATGGTGATCTGTAGCGAACTTCCTTTAACCAACATCGACACTGACTCGGTGTCAATAGATTCAGCTGCATTCAGTTATGTCTCCACCTTCTGAACCATGTTTCAAACTGCCTCGTCATCCATTTGCCTAATCTGGAGGCAAATTATATCATCATAATTGCATCGGGGTTACTGAACAGTTAATTTCAGTTAAGTGAAATAAATTTTAGAGAATTTTTATAGAACCTAGGAAAGTCCGTCTCTACTGCTGATGAGGTAGCTCTATACTCCTGATTCAACGTTGACATTTTCCATTATATATCACAGCAGGATCTATGATAATGCCTTTCAGCGAACATACATGTACCTGTCGAGCATGGCCACAACCCGTTCGTCCACTTTCAGGATTGCACCATTTCACAATTCAGTACTGGCATCAAGCCGAGCGTATTTTATCAATCACTTTGATGGTTTCGTGGATGATTTGTCACCTCCAGGTTTCCCTTTAGGCATAACCTCTGTTTTCAAGACGATGTGAATAATCTAAGACATGACTGGTGCTATTGGATTTTCTGCATTATTGTCTACCTTTGTTATTACTGAAAGAGACCAATGGTTATGCATTCTCGTACGATAATGTGCTCAGACAGACAAACGTGACAAAGTTCTAGCTATGAAACAGCTGTGGCAGCCCCCTCCTAGTGACAGTTGGTACCACGGGATGGATAATCTAGTCATGAAACTCATACGATGTTTTCAAAATGACCAAGTGCAAATCCGTAGAAATGGCGGACATTTCTCACGTTTGTCGGCGAATATGGCTGATTAAACAAAAATTTGGCATTTCATCCGACTTATTTCAATTATGACAGAAGCGCGAAATTTCGTGGAAAGACAAAGATAAGGGTGAGAGAGTGAGTGAATAGGGTTTAACATCGCTTTCAATTTTTCTTTGAACATTTCAATCTATGCTTAAAAAAGGTAAAATGAAGGTAAATGTTTTAATTTTCAGCTCTCTAATCACAAATGTCGAAAGGACTGTATACTCTACGCTTAAACTTGGGAGTAGAACACATAAAACAGAGGTAGCATTAAGAAATTGTACTGACAATCAAGCTATGGATATACAACGGCTGTTTCACATGGATAGCATTTGCATTCAAACGTTATTTATTTATTTTCCACTTGATGACGCCACCATGACGTTAGAAAATAAATATTTGAAACCCTGTTATCTGATTGTGGTAGAGGAGGATCTCTATAACAGTTTATAAACAATAAAAACTACCAAGAAATCATACCCCACTTCCCAAATTTGGGTTAAGAATGTGATGAGGAAATTGTTCAGAAAGTGTGCTCTAACCACTAAGTTACTGTTCTGCCACTGTGATCACATATGCGTAAGATCTACATACAAATAACTACTCAAAGAACCTCAGCCAAATTTTATACGTCAACTGGTTGCAGCAGTATTGAAAAGTATCACGACACGATAACGTCAGCAAATGATTATATGAAGTTCTGTTAACTTCCATCTGTAGACAAAAACATGTTTCAGCTCCCCGGATATAAAAATAATAATATACTCAAGGAACCAAATCCCTACCTCCAAGTTTGAGTTTGGAACATGGATCGTGTTGGGGTAAGAAAGTGTTTTAGCTGCCGTTGGACTACCGATCTGCAACGGTAACCGCACATGTTTAAATTTGGGATTTTGGCCTATGGTCTATGGGAGATGTGTGATTTCTTGCGAAACTTCAAAAACCCGCGAAAAATCGAACACAAAACACGAGTAGAAGAATTCTAGATGTACTTTGATTGTTCATTTGAATACATACAAACAATGATACCTCATAATTTCAGCATTTTTAAATGGTAACGGTAAAGTTTTTTTGGTTATATTATCTGATCATTTTGTTCTGCTTATTATCTATCTTTAGTAAAGCATCTGCCTTATAGAAGTGCAAATAACTGTCCAGAATCGAGTATAGTCCGCCTGACAGCAAATTCAGTAACGGTTTGACTTCATTTAAAAGCTACCGTTTCCAAATCAGCTATTCAGATGAATTTGACATGAATGCTTTAGTCGAATTGTAATACTAGAAAAACTACACATCTTTAGCACTGAACAGAAAATACAGAGGAAGTTGAATACATTACAATCAAAGACTATTTGGATTTCACTGTTGCATACATTATTTTCAGTTTCTTATTAGTTTTCCGCCCAGTAGGCAATATTTCCACCATCTTTGACTTATTAGATGGTTATCGTCACTTGCCGATAATATACAAAGCTGTCATACCGAACGCTTTGCTCGACCGTTATGAGATACTTTACGTTGATCGGTAATGATAAGCCACAGGCTAAATGTTTCAGCGATTTGGTTCTTCTGTTGGTGTAAAAACTCATTAAGAACGGCAATTGTCTCAGGTTTCTCATATCCCCTGTAGATATCACGATGCTGCTGGTCACAATCACCGTCTGGCCTTCGAACAAATTTCCCTGGCTGCTCAGATGACACTAGAGTGAAGTCCGATTTTTGTCAGATATGGTATGTTCTAGGTATTTATGTCTAATACCTTTCCATGGTATTGGACTCCGTAACTATACTACCATTAACGTTTTTCATGACATATGTTTTTCGTTGTGCTCGCCATGCAATTCCCTGATGAAAATTGTATAATATGGTGACTGAATTTCATCCATGAACAGTTTTTCAGATCGTAGAATATCAGCACAGGAACAGTATACCATACACGAATGATTCAGTAATAACTTTCAAAAGTTAGTGTGATAAGTGTGATATTAAAGAAGATCTTTTTAGTCGGGTGAAAGAGGACTGTATCTTAGGTTATTTGAGAGAAATCGGTTTGCTGTGTATGTTTTAACGTGTTGGATTACTAAGTTATTAACTTGAATACTTAGAATTATGTTTGGTCGTCGCTATATAGCTGAAATACTGCTGAACAAGACGTTAGAACTTAATTCTCTCTCTCTCTCTCGCTCTCTCTCTTTTTAGTGAATTCGAAAAGACCATCACGAGGTTCCGAATATAAAATCCGTGTTGCACTCACCCCTGTATTGCCAGAATTCGGCATGATGAAGGGCCCACTTTTTTGGCTAATCATTAATACTTGCGGTCAAAACGTAAGCAAATAAATTAAATGTACTCCATTCTATTTTTCCAAGATGGCCTGTTCAGTGCATATTATTGACTGATGCCTAAATTCCCGCTGAAATTCATTTTATATTTTCACATTCTATGTACAATGATCTAAATACAGAACAACAATGTCAAAATGTCAAATTTATTCAAGTAGTATTTCTATATAAGAAGTCTGCTCGGTGAGATATACCATGTTTTTGCGTATGAAAGATAACAAAACACCTTCAAATAGAGAACGGTATCTATCTTGCACATTTGTATAAAGACTGTTGATCGTGTCATTGTCCACCTCATATTACGTTTACGACTTTGATCCCGAAGGGCAAATACGTATATTGGTGTGAATATTTGAAATATTGTTCTGATTAATTTACTGAATATATATATATGTATGTTTAATATAAGCGTAAGAATTTTTTTTCCCAGTAAGCCCTGGACAAGCCACTGGGCATTTATTCAGCACTCAAACAGTGCCATGGTTTGTTACAAAGACACCCGTACAGTGCCCACATAGCCAGGGCTTACCGGGTTTTGGATAATACTATTAGTGATACATACAATCATATACATAACATACATAATGTAGACACGATTATATGATACGTTAATGTGCGAATGTAATATACAAGGACCACTATGAACTGTTTGATTCCTATCTACAAGTGAAAAAGAAGAAAAATTAACCTTCTGAAGCCTGCCCACAGTGATCCACAACGTATCATCAGGTTCGCATTTGTTCGCTTCGGCTGAATGAGATTTTGACTATGGAGGTTTTATTATTATATATATTTTTTCATAAAATGTTTTCCCCACTCTTTGGCCGAAAAAGGACGAAAGTCCATAGAGAGGGTTTTTAAAACTTCTCCCTTTACTTGGTTAAAGCCAATAACAAGAATTTGTACGAAAAACGATTGCCACCTCCGACCCCTTCTCATCCTCCCGGACAAAAAGTCCAAGATGATAGAAGAGGTTGAACATGGCCATGCCAACATGGTCTTTGATATATGTTGGCATTTGTGGGAAGTTGATGCTGGGTCGACATCGGGCCTTACAGATTAGCATTTTGTGTCAATTGCCGTCATTTACATCTGACGACGATACAGCTCACCAATCGCCAATGTACGAGTTGTCACAGCGAAACAGCTCACCAATTGCCAGTATACGAGTTGTCAGAGCATTTCCATCATAGCTCTCTAGATTTGTATCTAATACCGCTTATGCCGGTGCTAGGGGCCGTGTGGTCATATAATCCATGTTGCCACATGAACAGGTACAATAAAAGCGTACCTGAGATACAACACATATCAGGAATCGTTAGATTCTTGGTATGTGCTTTAGAATAGGTTTACCAGAAGACTATTCTGTGAAGTCATATGACGCAGTCAGTATGTCGGCACCTCTTCCCACTTCCCTTATATGTGTTGTAATCATAATATAACCTTCAGATTAGTCAGTCCTTCAGATAATTATAGAGGAGCAGATATATTTGTATTCCGAAACATGGTGGATCCTGCGGGAAATTCACTATCAGAGGTAATATATACTGCGAAATACGCGTTCTATAACGGTACAAGAAACCCTTTTCTGTTACTTCTATTCACGGTGCGTTTGGCTGTTGTTGTTGCTTTACCACCATCCATGTTTACTGACATGCATACATAAAATTAAACTAAGATGTTTGCCAGGGGGCTCCATTTCTTAGCGAAGCCCTTTTCTAATTCATCACTACTTGACAAACTTTTCTCAATATCTCTCACTTTGTATATATATTGTTTCGCTCTCTCGAAGGCAGGAAGAGTCCCCCAGAATCTACAATTGTATATATGTTTCTTTACCAGCAATATAAGATGTTTCAACAGGACACCGTCCGTCGGTGTACTAAGAATGACCTGTTGGATTGACAATGCAGAGGAAAATATATTGAGTATCTGGAGCCAGTTTTCAAATTGTTGCCACAGTTTCTGGCTAGGACAACAGAACCAGAACAAATGAATTATTGTTTCCGTTTCTTGGCCACAAAAACTGCATTTATCGGATTCTACTTTACCCCAACGCATTAACTTTTGATTCGTAACAGTAATCCTACATGTATGTGTTATTTGGAATTGAAAAAATTGCAAACTAGACTGTGGGGTAACATCGAATGCGTTTTTGTATATTTTGGCCCAGTCTTGGTGATTTAAGCCCAGCTCCAAAATCCATTTATTTTCTGTATCAACTGGTTTCACTTTTATATTTCTCAATAGATGCTTATAGATAAATTTTAAGGATTTTTGGTTAGTAATCTTATTTAACATACCATCCGGCTGTTGTAGTTTGGGTTAGGCAGAACGGAGAATAGATGAGTAAGGAGCGGAAGGACGAAGACTTTGATAACCGTTATTTTTCCCAACGGGGATATGTCGCGTTTAGACCAGATTCCTAACAGTTTTTGAATTTTAGTCTTTTTTCTGCGAAATTTTCCTGCATTTGCTTTTCAAGATTTTCAAAGAACCATACCCCTAATAGTTTGAATCCACCTGGATCCCAGTAAATCCGGTAAAGAGGACATAATTTTATTGTATTTCCCTTTGCAATGCCAAACCAAACAGCCCGGGACTTATCAATATTCAAACTGAACAGCTTGAATACTTGTCCAAGATACCTATCGCTGCCGCCAAAGAGCTCCTAGAGCCATTTAGGAGTAGGGTAGTGTCATCAGCATATTGCTGAATTTTTATTTCTGAGTCTTCTATTTTTATACCTTTTATATTGTCATCCCCTTTTACAGCAATGGCCAAGACTTCGGCTACGATTATGAACAAATATGGAGAGATAGGATCACCCTGTCTGCATCCTTTTCCTAATTCAAAAAAATCCGATAGGAATCCGTTATTTATTACAGCGCTTTTAGATTTATTCTGTAATAACTTAATCCATCGAATTAGATTATTTCCAAAGTTGAATGAAACCAGTGTGTTTTCCATGAATTGCCAAGAAACTGAATCAAATGCTTTTTCAAAATCGATGAGAAATAGTAAACCCGGAATTTCGTTGTCGTCTGCATAGGCCATTAGGTCAGATATTAATCTTGTTACTTAAGCGTAAGAATTGATAATGGATGGATAGCAATATCTGCTGAAGAAATGTCCCTTACCGAAATAACCTTCTTCTGGAACAATGGTTGCGGCAACCTTGCCGGAAGTGTGCCGGAAATTTTGCTGCAAAATGCTCATGTTTTCCGGCAGCCTTTCGGTGCACTCTTCCGGCAACTTTCCGATGCACTCTTCCGGCAGCCTGAGCGTATTAATGTTGGACAGAATGACATCGTCCCGACCTTGACATGAATAGTAGAAATTACTCTACTCAAAATGTTGTACTTTAAATCATGCAATGGAATCTAAAAAGACAATATGCACATAATCAGGGTTTTTTTCGATAGTGACCATAATATCAGCAGTGAATTTTTCTGGAACTGTCTATCAAAGATTAGAGATAAAATCAACAATTTAGTGCAAAAGTGCGTGTGATTCCCATAGATAACATGAACACTCAGACACCATCACTCAACATGTACATGGTAGAGAAAACTTGAAATTGTCTAAAAAAAAATCACGGGACTGGCCTAAACCATAATCAAGCTGTTACTTTGTATTCCAACAGACTTACTACACAAACTAGCATCATATATGACCATTGTATAAATTATGCAGGAAGCATAAGTTATCAGGAACAACTCCTCATGGTTGCAAAACCATCATTCTCTGCTCACCAACTGCAAAGGTTTGAAATTGCTGAACCAATTTACATATGTATTCATGTGCACTATAAGTAGTCCACTGATAGAATAGGTATACCATGTACATTCCTGTAATGACCTCTTTTCTCAGAAGTAATTGTTAATTCTGAGAACATTCCACTAATAACTATAATTTCAAATTACACAGCCTGGTACGCCTATTCTGTATAGTTCCTTCTGTGATGTATCCCTAAATTGGCACAGTTTGGGTAGTTTCCTATCTAGTTGAAAATGTTGCGGTCAAAAGTTCCCAGACCTAGTTATTGGGTTAACCAATAACAGCTGGCAAAATCTTCATTGCAGCACATTTCATGCAGAGTGAGGCGGAAACGGCATACTCTGGTTCTGGCAAACTCTCGGCATATACTGTGTGCCGTTAGCGGCGCACAGTTTGGTTCTGGTACACTCTCGGCCTACTGTATGCTGCTAGCGATGCACTGGGTTCTGGCACATCTTCAGTGCACTGAGTGTCGCTAGCGGCATACTCTTGTCTTGTTCTGGCACACTCTCTACACACTGTTTGCCAGTACCGGTACACTGTGTAATTACCAGTTGGGGCTGCCGCTAGCGGCATAGTTTTTCCTACAGTTCTGGCACACTGTTCAGACTGCTGCAAGCTTGCCGCAAACTTGCAGCTTTCGGTGAGGGGCCACGTCAGTAAGCTGGAGGCTCACCTTATGTAATGTGTGTACCAATTTTTCTATGTGAACAAAAAATGTTTTGTTTCTTCGCAGATGAGATATGGCGTGGTGTTATTGGCACTGCCTTGATACGGATACGTTTTCATGCCGCAGGCTTTTTAATAACTCGTTGAAATACGAGAGATGAATGATAGCTGTATGATGAATGTGTGGAGATGATAAGGACAACTTCGAAATGCAATTTTAATACATTCATGTTGACCGAGAGCTCGATCATTATTTCGCTGAAAGCGACGTTAAACCTAATTCTCTCTCTCCCTACCACTCGATCATTATTTCAGACAAATGGCAGTAGTCAGGTAATTGGCTTGAAATACCCTGGATATACTGCAGTGAGACACAACATATGAAAAAATGTACTCTTCGTCGTTTTCATAAATACCTTATCTTACTGTTTAATCATAACCCGTTTCAGTCCATGTCAGAATTAAGCTCAATGCTGTCCATATTTTGCACCGATGCAGCAAAAGCCATCGTTTGAAGACAGACACCATTAAAACAAACAGACAGAGTTATCTGGGTTCTAGTTCCTGAAAATCAAAATCCGAGTTCACGCCGTCATTCTACTCGCGGCACAGATTTGATGACGTTGACTACATAATTACCATTCTTTTCTTAACACTGTCGTGCCCTAACCGGCAATTTGGCGGCATTATCTTGACGTTTCATTCCCATGTGGTGCTCTTGCGTACTCACATGACTGATGGTTCTTGAACATTTCTACAAATTAGGCCATCCCCATGAGCGTATATTATCGCTTGAGCGAACGTCCGCTTTATCTCCAGCTCATCGATACAATGTGTCATTCTGTATGCTGGCTGAATATATTAATCAGGAAATACATGCTAATATGTCATTTGGTTTCTCAATTTGTGGTGACAAACGTACGCTTTTGCAGTGATAAACAGCTGGTTTCAATAAGTTGTAACTTCTGATAGGATGTGTGTGTAACAATAGTAACGATATATCCATTTCGACCAGCTAGCTTTCTGTCCAGCTAATCATTTGTGGCACTAATGTACTAGTATTCTAGGCTGAATGTGAGAAGCCGAGGGAGGCTTTCCCGTGGTCTCATAGGGTTGAGTTTTAGTCGCCAGACGTCCTCAATTTTCCCCACCTCTTACATATCTCACGAATTATTCCTGAGAGAGGTTCCTAATCAAATTTTTCATCTCATTTGAGGTCCCGTAGGGACATATTCTGATCTCATTATTAAACGGGTAGTACTATTTCGCCACAATATCATAACTGAGAAGGCTGATCGAGATATCTGCTTCAACACGACATTCGGCAAGGTGGCGAAACTTTTAAAAGGAACATTATATTTAAGAAACGGTATGGCATATTTGGT